>PVKS010009927.1:0-33313 GCA_004027875.1 Aplodontia rufa
ATTTCTTTCTCTCTCTCTTTCTTTCTTTCTTCTTTCTTTCTCTCTCTCTCTTTCTTTCTTTCTTCTTTCTTTCCCTTTCTTTCTTTCTTTCTTTTATTATTGAACAACCATACAAGTTTTTAACAAAATAATATAAAATCTGAATAGATTCTGGATATTAGATTTACCCCCAAGAGAGCCCCCCGAATTACCCACCTTTATCCCTCCCTTCCCCTTCCCACAATATCTCTAAAAAAGTATTAGGCTGTATAACATTACACCTTATCTGGGTTTAACACATGATAATAGACCATCTTTCTCAATGGCCAGGGTCTAGATCCAGCCTCCACAGATGAGTGGAGACATTCGACCCTTGGTTCTCTGGGTAAAGCTGATTTTACTCAGCATAATTTCTTCCATAGCCATCCATTTCCCTTCAAAGGCTGCAATATCATTGATTCTAATTGCTGTGTAAAATTCCATGGTACATATGTACCACAGTTTTTGGATCCATTTGTCTAGTGAGGGACATCTGGGTCGTTTCCATAATCTAGCAATAGTAAATTGAGCTGCTATGAACATAGATATTGCCGTGTTGCCATAAAGTGCTGATTCCAAATATCCTGGAAAAATACTGGAGTGGAATAGCAGGATCTTATGGTGGGCTCATCCCTAGTTATTTAAGGATTCTCCACACTGTTTTCCAGAGGGGCTGTACCAGGACTGGCAATTCTTTAATGACATGGAGGAAACTGGTGACATTGAGAGCAACACAATGCCATGATAATCTTAATTAATTATTAACACAGTAGAAATTTAAAGAAAAGAGTATGGTAGACTCCGTATCCATGAGGCATATGGTCCAAGAGCTCCAATAATCCTCCAAGATCTCCTTTAAATAGTATGTTGATTCCTAATTGTGCAAACCTATGATCCAGTTGAATTTAAAATAGGCACATTAAGAGATTGATAATAACAGCTAACAATAAAAGAGAATAATTAGAAAACTATACTGCAATAGAAGTTATGTGAACATGGTCTTTCTCACACTTGAATGAAGGGATGATTTACATCCAAAGCGGGATGGTGAGATATATCATCCTGCTACTCAGAAGAGCAGTCAATTCAAAACTTATGAATTGTTTACTTCTGGAATTTTCCATTAATATTTTTAGACTGCGATTGACCACAGGTAACCAAAACCTCTACACTGCCATTGGGGATGGGAGGAGCTATGGTAATACAATTTTCCCAAATCCGGTTCAAATTCTAAGAGTTATTTGAAAAAACAAATTAAGAAAGGAAATAGATCCTAAGATACTAGTTAAAATTAAGTAAATGTATTCAGGAGACTCAGCATGTCCTGTCTTCTTAGTGATCAGAAGAACCAGCAGGTGAAAAGTCTTAAGAGGTCTGTAGGCAATGGAATGTACTGAAATTTGTTTGCCTTCATGCTTTTTAAACTTTTAGTTTTTATTTATTTATTGATGCACTTATCTATTGAGATGGGAGTCTCAATGATCCTCCTTCCTTAGCCTCCCAAGTATTGGGAGCCACCAAGCCCATTAAGTTTTCATTTATTTATTTTTTTTAATTAAGAAATTTATTTTTTGAACAATCAAATATGCTTCCAATGAAATGATATATATGTTCTGAAAATTAGATTTAGCCCCTAGAGTCCCCTCTAATTACCTACTCTTATCTCTCCCCCTTCCCCCATATTTCCCAGTACATCTCATACACTTTATATGACACTATACCTTTTCAGGGTTTAATACATAAGAGTTGACCACCTTTTGAAATGGTCAGGGTCTAGTATTATTCCAGGGGAAAACCTATGTTCATAGCAGCTTAATTTATAATAGCTAAATTATGGAAACAACCCAGATGCCCCTCACTAGATGAATGGATTAAAAAATTATAGTACATATATACCATGGAGTTTTACTCAGCAATTAGAAACAATGATGTTGCAGTCTTTGAAGGTAAATGGATGGCTATGGAAGAAACCATGCTGAATGAAATCAGCATAACCCAGAGAACCAAGGGTCGAATGTTTTCACTCATCTGTGGAGGCTGGAGCTAGACCCTGGCCATTGAGAGAGGAGGTCAACTCTCATGTATTAATTAAGCTTTTATTTTTAACTGAGGAGCTAATTAAAATCTCTTGAAGTTGCTGTTCCAGAAGACACACTTTTGGAACAGAGATGCTACATAATCACAAATCTCCCTTTTTCCGTTTTTCTAGTGATGGATTCCAAGTGGCTTAGCTAAATTATGGCTCAATTTTTTCTATGAGCACATGTGCTTTGATAAAGTAATGTTTAAAATATGAATACCATCAATGAAGAACAGTTGTCATAAAGACAGTAACAGAAGGAAAACAGCAGAGAGTGCTGCAAAATCCAAATAAAGAGAATTTCTCAAGTGCAGCCTGTACATCTGAATATGGTTTCTGTGGGAATAAAATGGTATACTTGGGTGTGGATGTTTGAGTTATGTTTTTCAAATGATTAGCAAATGTTTATTGACCACATCCTGAGTGATCCATCAGGCTATAGGGCAGAATTCCTGTTCCATAGAGATTTTGCCTTTTTTTCTTGGTGCTTTTCTCTTTTAGTTTTATTTACTTTTTCTTTTTTTGAAAATAATTTTATCTGCCAGGCCTGGTGGCACATGCGTGTAATCCCAGAAGCTTGCGAGGCTGAGGCATGAGGATCACAAGTTCAAAGCCAGCCTCAGCAACTTAGTGAGGCCTTAAGCAACTTAGCAAGACCTTGTCTCAAAATAAAAACCAAAAAAAGGCCAGGGATGTGGCTCAGTGGTGAAACACCTCTGGGTTCAATCCCTGGTACCAAAAATCAAATCTTAAAATATTAAAAAACAGGAAAAATGCTTTTCTCAGGGTGTGGGGAGCCTCTCAAAGGTAGAGGGTGCATAGCATGTGTAAGGCCTTGGATTCAGTCCTCAGCACCACAAAAGCAAAACCAAAAACAATAGCATAAAATGCTTTTTCTCTGTAAACTTTTTGTTGTTTAATTATAACTGCAAGAGAAAAATTCTTTAAAACAAAAATATTTTAGGAAATGTGAATGGGTTGGGTTTTGTTTTGCATTGTTCTTTATCACCCCTTGAAGATCAAACTGTTAATAAGTTTTGCATCTCCAGTAAAGACTTCCTGCAAAAATCATTTAGATTTATTTTTAAGGTACAGCAATGTAGTTGGCTTGGACCAAAACCTCAGGAGTGCTTGATGCTTGATCTTCAATGCCTCTGTGATATCTTTTAGAAAAGGAAGAACAACTTCGCTTTAGGGAGAGTTGTACATTCAAAATCAGAAGTTGCTATATGGCACCTCGGTCTAACTACTTCCAATCCTTTGATGATCTTGTCTTGTCTTTTGGATTTAATTTCATCAATATACTGACATGTCCCAAATTTCTATCGTTAGCCCAAATGTGTCTCTGAACTTGAGAAGTGAATCCCCATCGCACTGATGACTGGTACGATCTCCAGGGGAATGTCTGAGATGTGTCAAGCCAAGTGTGTCTGAAGCAGATCTAATCCATTCATTCTGCCTGCAGTCCCTTCATCTCAGTAAACATCAGCCCCGTTGACCTAGTTGCTCAGGCCAAATAGCTTGAAGTCATCATGAGTGCTCTAATGTCCTGTACATCAAGACAGCTGGCTATCCCTACCCTCAACATGTACCTGAAATCCAATTTTGTCTCTCCAACCTGTACTTCTGCACCCTGCTTGAGGCAGGCACCTCTCCCTCTCTCACCTGGGGGATCACAGTGGCCACCAAAGTTGTTTGCATCTCCATTACTTGATGTCCTCAAAGGGTATTTTCCGCACCCAGAATGTTCTAAAACCTACATCAAGATAGAGGTCATGTCATTCCTTGGTTTGAAACTCCTGCTTCTGCAGCTGGTCTTCCATTCTGCCCTTCACCTGGGCTGTGCTTCTGGACTTTATTAAATATCACTTCTTCGGTTGACCTTCTCTGGTCATCTGGCCTAAAATTGTACTCCTCCAAGTGTCCTTGGATCTCTCCACTGCTTCGTTCTTCTGTCCAAGTCTTCCATCCTCTGAAATACTTTATAAACTGGCTTATTGTCTTTTTCTGCTAGTATATACATTCCATAAGGGCAAGTAATTTTGCATCTCTTCCGTTTGGTGCATGGATATAGCCCCAGTATCTGAAAGTGATTGGCATCTAACAGACCCTCACTGGAGTCTGGAGATCGGCATTTTTCTCTTTAAAACCGAGATAATGCACAGTCAGTGTGTTTGATGCTACTAGACACTAGCACATGGAGATCCTTACCTATCAATGAGTCAAAAACCCTACTCAATCCTCTACTCTCCAGCATTCTATCACCATCCAGAAACCAGAGTCAGATCTTGCTCCCTTGAAGTAGCTGGCATCTTCTCACCCCACCCATCCTCCATCACCTTTTTTATTTCAGCACATTTAATCTCCAAGTGTGTGGAGGCACATAGTTTTAGTGTTTGTTGCCATTCATTGATAATAACTGTTTGGAGACACCACATTGCACAATATCAAGGATTGTACAATGTGACAGCTCGGGACATGATGTTCTGTCTCAGGCAAAGAGAAAATCACTTGATTTATCTACACTTGAGGTTTCAAACATGAATTAATTTGAGGGGCACAGTGGTGCTATATGACGTGATCTATCTCTATCTCTCTCTCAGACCAGTCCGATCACTGAGAAATCATAAATCCAGTTCTGTTTACATCTTTCAACCAAAGAAAATTACGGAAGGCACAGGGAATCTGGTTCACAGACATGTCAGCAGTGGTACAGCAAATTTCTCTGCTTTTTAAAGGAGTAAGAATTCCTTCTTTGTTCTGGTATTTAACTGATTGGAAGAGACTAATCTACCTTATGGATTATTATCTTTCTGACTGGTCAATTTGTATGTGATCTTTCTATTAAATATATTAAATATAGTCGTGTTCTTACTCAAGAAATTGGAACTAAGCCCAGCTGATTTGCCCTTAATTTTAGGTGGACAAATCAAAAGAAGTGTAAAGGGAAAGTTAAATGAAAATTTTGAGGGGGGAGGGAAGGACAGATCATCAGAATTCTTCACAGGACAATTTCTTCTTGGAATTGCTTTCTACAAAGAGTTGACCATCTCTACAGAACAAAGCTTCGCAATATTGATGAGACCCCTTTCAGAGGGTTTCTTGAAGAGTGACGTATCCCGGAAATGAATCTGACTTTCTTTCTTCACTCCATGCTCTTTCTATTATATTTGTGGAAGAATATAATTTTTCAAATGGTTTTCTTTTACTCAATTTTTATTTTTGTTGAGAAATCATCAACATTAGCTAAAAGCAATGACTTTAAATGTTCAGTTGAACGAGATTTGACCATTATATTCACCGGTAGAATTACTATCCCAAACAGCATAGATTATACCTCTTCTTCCCAGAAAATATATCACCCTCCCTTTCCAATCCAGTTTCCACCTCCTTTCTGGTTTCCAACAAGACAGATTATAATTTGCTTATTTTTGGATTTCATATATGTGTAATATTTAACACAGAGTCTTCATGTAGACATGTATAATATGTAGTGTAGACTTCATGTAAGTGTAACATGAAACATGGGCTCTCCTTTCTTTGGCTTCTTTTGCTTTGCATGACTTGGAGAGAAGAGGGCTTTGTTTTGTGTTTTGGAACAAACCCATAGTTACAGAACATGCTGTTTCTGATATCGATCATGTTGTTAAACCAGCACTTCGTTCTTATTGCTGAATAGTCTGTATTCCCTTTCTTTGGCCTTTCTCTTTTTGATAGACACTTGGAATATTTTCAGTGAATTTAACACTTATGAGCATTCTTAAATGTGTTTTTTGGACATGCAATCTAAGTTCTCGAGTAAATGCTAGGAGTGGAATAATAGGTCATATGACAGATGCTCTTTGTTTTATTTTTCTTATTATCTCATTAATACATAACCTACATACTCTAAAATATATATATTTTAAATATAAAGTTTAATAGGTTTTGATAAGATGTCATCCCTTATATTTTTCTCATATTCTTTTATAGATAATTATCCCACCTCATCTTCTATTACAAGTTACCATTAGCTTTGTGGCTTTAGAACATTATATAAATGGACTGTATAGCTTTCACTGTTTTAAATCTGGTATCTTTAATTCAGTATAATGCTTTTTAGATTGACTCACATTACATGAGTCAGTAGTTTCTTTCTTTTTATTGCTGAGTAGTATTCCATTGTATGAACACAAAATAGCTTTCCATTTCCGTGTTGATGGACATTGGTATCATTTTCAGCTACTACAAATCAAGATACTATGAACATTTGTGTGCAAGTATTTTCGTGTGCCTAAGCTTTCATTGCTCTTCGCTTAATCCCTAGGAGAATTCCTGGGTCATGTTTTCCAAGCTCACCCTATCATTTTATAATCCTAATCAGCAATGTATGACAGTTGTAGTTACGGTCTTGCTAACCCTGGTTATTATCAATCTTTTAAATATTGGCTTTGAAGTAGAATCTCCGTGTGATTTTTAATTATTTCTATTTTTATATTAACTAATAATTTTGAGTATCTTTTTCATGTGTTTACTGGCCATTTGTGTGATTATTCTTTTGTGAAACTTCAGTTGGAATCTTTTTCACATTTTTATTGGCTATTTTTCGTCTTTGTGTTGACTTGTATGAATAATTTGTAAGTTACAAATAGAAATCTTTCTTCAGCTGTATGAATTGTATTTTATTGTAATCTGTGGCTTGGCTTATTTAAATTTTAATGATGTCCTTTGAAGAAAAGATGTTCTTAGTCTTGATGAAGGTGGAGGTTTTTATTTGTCTTTCATGATCAGCGATTTCTGTATCTGTCTTAAAATATTATGTTTTCCTGGTCCAAGTGATGGAGATTTTCTACTATGTAATAAGAACCATTTTGACTTTTTATTGTGTATGTGGGATAGAGATTTTTTTTTTCATTATAGATAGTGAAATTCCCCATCATCCAGTGTTGATCAAATGAAGTACATTTTCCCCATCAACTTATATTGGTACTTTTATCAAATATCAATTTACTGCTATACACATTTGGTCAGTTTCCAAACTCATTTCTGACCCTTTGATTGATATGCATATCTTTATACCAATGCCACCCTGCTACCATTATTATAACTTTAGATTGTTTTAAAGTCAAGTTATATAAGTTCTCCAACTTTGTTCTTATTTTTTAAACAATGCATTGAACATTCTAAATACTTTGATTTTCCGTGGGAATTTTAGAATTTCTATAGAAACTGACTTGGATGCTGAGAAGATCAATGCCACACTGACCTCTAGGCAAAAAAAAAAAAAAAAACCAGGGTATGTCTGAACTCAAAATGATGAATATACATCACAGCAGTAGACTCTGTGGAATTCACATGGAGACATTATACAGTGGTCTGGAATTTCAGCCTCAAAGGACCTTAGTTATGATTTCATCACGTCACATCCGTAAACACTTACAATTGCTGGCGGATGCTCATGTGGCTGTCACCCCGTCTCTCCATGCTTGTGCACAGAGTTCCTTTTGGTTTACCACAGGCTCTTTTCTCAGTCCCAGGACTTTCACAGGACAACTCTGGCCTTCCCTAGGGAAGAGGAGAAAAGGCACAGTTTCAGGGTAGAGACTTAAAAGCAAGGTCCTGTTTAGATCCACAAACAAAAGCCTTAATTTTCTCTGATTCATTTTTGAGTGCCTTCTTTGTGCTGGTCACTGTTCCAGACATGTGAACTACATCAGTGATAGAACAGACAAAAATATTTTGCCTTCTGGAGCACATGTTCTAGTGGAGGAAAACAGACAGTAACCACAATGCACAAGTAGGATGTTAGAAGATGACAAACGCCCTAGGGGAAAGACTGATGTGTGTGGAGCTAGGGAATGGGTGAGGAGCCCTTGCGTAAGGTTCCCAAATATTTGGACTCTAGTGTATTTGACAGCACTATTCTAAATAGTCAAATGGTAAAAGCAACTCAAATTTCCATAAAGAGTGGAATTGATGAACTGGTTGTGGTATACCTACCCTGTGGAACATTACTCACCCATCGAAAGGAATGACGCACTAATGTGTGCTCAGTGTGAAGAACCTTGGAAACATTGTGCTAAGTAAAAGAAACTGGACTCAAAAGGAGACTTACCATATGACGCCATTGATGTGGAATATCTACACTGGGTAAATCCACAGAGTAGTAAAGCAGATTGGTGGTTGCCTAGGGATATAGCGAGAGAGAGGAATAGGGAGTGATTGTTATGGGTATGAGGCTTTATTTGGGGATGATGAAAATGTTTGGGACTATATAGTGTTGATAATAAGAGGACACAGGGCTGGAGAAGAGGAGTCAGAGAGGTGACCTCCTATAGCATGGAAACTTCCAGCTACTGTGAGGGTTGGCTCTTTGTTTTGGTGAAGTGTAATGACACTGGAGGGCCTCTGTGATTGGCTCAGGTTCTGATGGGATCTCTGGACGGGTCTCTGCATTCAGAATAGAAAGAAGAGGGGTCAGAGGTGGAAGGTGGGCAGCAAATTAGAAGCTGCTGTTTAAATCCAAGGGAGAGGTGATGGTGGCTCAGAGCAGGAAGGTGGTAGTGGGGCTGGGAGAGGTTGCAGGTGGGATGCAGGTTGAGGGTGAAACCTATAGTGTCATCCCGATGGACTGCATGTCACATATGTGGAACAAGTCCATGACACGTGGGCAGTTTCAATCTGAGGCGGTGCTCTGGAGTTGCCACAGCTGACAGAGGAGATCTATGAGAGAAGCCAGCTTTTCTTAGAAGCAAGAGAGGGAAGGAGGATGGAGGAGATCAGGCATTCATTTCTGGAAATGTCACCTCTTTGCTCATTCTGATTTGTCCTTGAAAGTACGCCAGTTGCTTCTGATTTTTGGAGGGGGGAACTGGATGAAGCAGAAAGATGGAGGGAGGGAAGGAGCAAAGTGTTCCTAGAGTCTGGGGTGTGGCAAAGAGGGATTCACATGACAAGAATTCATGGAATGCAACAGTTAGAGCAGGCCACCTAATGCCACATAGATTCTGTCCTGTGTGCTGCAGGTGCTACACATGTTCTTATGAGCAAAGATAAGAAGACAGAAAAGTGGCGTCTAAAATGTTCTAATTAAACAGGTTGGGGACAAATCCGCCTCCTACTGGTTCACGTGAGAATCACTGACCAACTTAAATTCATGTAAGTTTAATGTGACAAAAATGTTCTGGTTTCTGATATGGGTTTACAGTAAAACCAGGGTTCAGTTGGCTGGCTCTGGAGAGTTGCAGCATCTATAGCTCCCATTTGGGGTGACATCAGCCAAGTCAAATGAGTAAGTCTTGCTCAGCATCTTCTAAATTACAAGATGTTTGAGTGCCAAAGGCAGGCAGCTAGCTGCTGACTCTAGCCATAGAGATTTAACTTAATTTTAGTGGAAAGGTCAGAGAACTTGGCTATAAATAGATACTTGTAAGATTTCAAAACTGTAACCCAGAACCAGAGGACAAAGTGTCAACTTAGGTTGTATTTTTTAGATTAATTTCGAAAACAGAGTAGTCATGAGAAGGCTTTTAAAGAGTGTGTTTTGGGGCTGGAGCGGTGGCTCAGAGGTTACAGCGTTTGCCTGCCATGCACGAGGCCATGGGTTCGAACCCCAGCACCACGTACACAACAAAGTGCTAGAGCAATGAAAGTCACATGAAAAAGCAAATAAAATTGATTTGCTCTTCTCTCTCTCTCTCTCTCTCTCACTGTCCCTTGTTCTTAAAAAAAATGGGGGGTGTTTGCCTGAGAAACAGGCAGACACTGGGAGAATTCTGATTAACTTGGCAGCTAATCATAGCTGCTTTAAAGCCCTATATGTATTTATTTATCATAAACCTTTGCCTTTCACATTTTAAGTTTCCAAAAAGCACTGTATTCTATTTTGGATGTGTCAGGGTCTTTAGAAGCCAAAATAGTTACTTCCTTTTAAAGAATAAGTCCAAGGGAAAGCAGACTAGGTTGTTTTCTTTGATAACTCATTCCCAAATATAAGAAGGAAAGCCTTAACAGTGTAATTTATCTCTCTTTTAGTTGGTGGTAGGGGTGGGGAGGGGCCTTGGCTTTGGAACTCAGTAGGTCTGGTTTTAATCTCAGCACAACTGGGGGAGCTTGGTCACGTTTCACCAGTCTTACCTTTGGATTTTCATTGTAATCTGTACAATTTGAATGATGTTGATGATAAAGACACACAGTACTTTGATTTTTAAAATGTTTTATTATTATTTTTAACGGATAGTATTGTATTTTGAATGAAAGGACTTAATTGCCAAACAGATTGCTGAACTGTTATATGACAGACTTTCCCAAATACTTCTGTATAATTTCATGATTATGATGCTAAATTTTGGTTGAATACTTATTTTTAAAACTATGAAGCTGAAGCACTTGAGTCCTAGTTTAATAAGTAAATGCCCAACTTTTTTTTTTTTTTTGGTACCAGAGAATGAAATCAGGGGCACTTAACCACTAAGTCACATCCCCAGCCCATTTTTATTTTTTGAGACAAGGTCTCTCTAGGTTGCTGAGCCCGGCTTTGAACTTGCGAGCCTCCGGAGCTGCTGGGATTACAGGCATTCACCACCATGCCTCACTAGTAAATTGCCTGACTCTAACAAATATTTTGTAAAAAGACATTTGAGGACACAAATACAAAACAATTCGAGTTTTTGTATTATTTTATTTGACAAACCCTTATCTGGTGCTTACCAAGTCACCTCAGTCAGTGTTCCAAACATGCTGGCCCTTAACTCTCTGATCTCATGCCCAGACTCATAATATGATTTTGATAGGAAGAATCAAACATAGCGGTTATCAGAAGTAATTCCTCAAATTTGCACCAAAAAATATCGTAGTCAATTTTCCAGCAGTCAAAGACCTTGGTATCTCTTCCGGTCAGAGCTTGTCACTCATGTCCAAGGACTGGCCAGACCGTGGGCAGATAAGAGATATCAAGGGGCTCCCAGCCACTATGCGAAGCTGGAATCTGACTCAAAACGTTAACTTAGAGCTCCTCTTTGGCAGTACCTCCGCCTTAATGTCCCACACCTGGCAGACATCCTTTCTGGTGATGAATCTGGTCTTTGAAGCTGGCTGAGTTTGGATTCAAGATCTGGCTCTATCTCTCAGCATTATGTGGTTTAGGCAAATTATTTAATTTATGTGCCTCGGTGTCCTTGTCTGTGCAGTGTACACCGCATCATGGAGAATGAAGGGACTGATATATGTACTTCACTTAGCTCTGCTATGGCATGCAGAAAGTCCTATGTAAAGGTTAGCTCCTATCATTCTGTTATCATGTTGGTCTGGAGTTAGTCCCTAAGTCCTTCCCACATGTGGTGACTTAAAAGTTAAGTTGAATTTAATCATAATGGAGACATAACAACTATACATAGTTAAAATCAAAGTTAGCCGTTAATATTTAATATTTACATTCATGGAGCCCAAAGTTTGAGGTGATGGTTTTCTTTCCTTTCTTTTTCTTTTTTAGGAGTAAAAGGAGTAGGATTTATTTAAGGAAGGAGAGCAGAGACTCTGCTCCTTCTAGGGGTACCTAGAAGCAGGACACGATGTAATGGAGGTCAGGCCAGGGTTTATATTGCTCTTGAGCATGAGCATAATTCACATTCATGTAAAACAGGCATTGAGAAATGCATCAACATCATTAGTTGAAATCTATGCAAAACAGGGTAGCAATTCTTTCCACGTTCCCATCTGTGTCCACCTCTACTTCTTAGCTTTCCTCCTCTGGGACAAAGGAGTTGCTCCCACAGGGGAGTCTCATGGTTATTTGCATTTGAAGGCCCTGAGCATACTTGTCAATTACGTCCACTGGGCAGCTTCTAGGGGTGGTTGAATGGGGCCCAACTTCCTGACTACCTAGCCATTTTACTGTTTCTCCTAAACTGCCTCATTTTCCACTCTGAAAAAGTATCCCTAACTGCCCTTCGGGAAAGGGGCATGACCATTCTGGCTACTTTCGGCTGAAAAGGGGGCCTTGAAAATGGATGGTAGCCAGGGACCCTTCCCCAGAGGCCTTCCTAAAAGGACCCCAATAGAATCAGGGCTTGATTGTGGGTTCCATGTGTAATGACATCTTGTTGGACAGGGCAGCTCACACGTCCATGGTGGCAGGTGGCAAACGACTGGACAAGGCATTCATCAGCCAGGGAACATGCTAAGAGGATAAACAAGACAGCAAAATTTTCTTTGTTACTACTCTGGAAGGAAAATTTAAAATTTTTTTTTCTTTCCCCCATTTTTATTGGTGCATGATATTTTTACATAATGATGGAATTTGTTGTTACATGGATGCTCACAATGTAGCTATATAATTTGGCCAATATTATTTCTCAATGCTACCCCCTTCTACCCTACCTCCCATTTCATGGTCTTTTTCCTCTACTGATCTCTCTTTGATTTTTATGAGATCGTCTCCCTCTCCTTTCTTTTCTTTTTTCCCTCTTTAGTTTCCACATAGAACAGAAAACATACATCCCCTGGTCTGAGTTTGGCTTATTTCACTTAATAGTCTTTAGTTCCATTCAGCTTTCTGCAGATGACATAATTTCATTTTCTTTATGACTGAATGAAAATCCATTGTGTATATATACCACATTTTCTTTATCCATTCATCCATTGGTGGCCAGTTAGGCTGTTTGGATAGTTTAGTTATTGTGAATTGTGCCGCTATCAGGTAGGTCACACAGTGATTCCATACCTACTCTTTTGAGGAATCTCCATACTGATTTCCATAGTGGTTGTATCAATTTATAATCCCACCAACAGTGTAAAAGTCCTTCTACTTCTCCACATCCTCTCCAGCATTTATTATTATTTTTTTGTATTCTTGATGACTGCCATTCTGACAATCATCAGAATGTGAGTTGAAATCTTAGCGTAGTTTTATTTGTGTTTTCCTCATTGCTAATGATGTTGAACATTTTTCCCATATATTTTTGGCCATATGTATTACTGCTTTTGAGAAGTGTCTTTAATTTCTTTGCTCATTTTTTTAAAAATTGGATTATTTGGTTTTTTATTGTGAAATTTTTTGAGTTCTTTATGTATTCTAGATATTAATCCTCTCTCAGAAGAGTAACTAGTAAAGATTTTCTCCCCTTCTGTACTTCTGCAGATTCTCTCTTCACAATACCAAGTGTGTCCTTCGCTGCACAGAAGCATTTTAATTTGACACCTTCTCATCAATTAACTCTTGGCATCATTTCCTGAGTTTTAGGAGTCCTATTGAGAAAGCGGTTGTCTATGCTTAACAGCTCAAGTGCTGACTTCACATTTTCTTCTAGGATTTGCATAATTTATGGTCTAATTCCTGAGTCTTTGATCCATTTTGAGTTGATTTTCTTCTGCGTAGGGATAATCAGGTTTCCTAGCACCATTTGTTTAAATGATGGTCTTTTCTGCAACTTATGTTTTTGCCATGTTCGTTAAGGACTGTAGAAGTGTGGGTTTGCCTCTGTGTCTTCCATTCGGCACCACTGGGCTATGTGTCTGTTTTTATGCCAGTCCCCTCCGGTTTTTGTTACTATAGTTCTGTATAATTTGACATCAGATATTGTGATGCCTGCAGCATTGTTTTTTGGTTTAAAATTGTTTTTGGCTATTCTGGCTCTTTCATTCTTCCAAATGAATTTTAGGACTATTTTTTTTTTCTAATTCTATGAGGAATGTCATTGGTATCCTGATGGGGTTTGCGCTGAATCTGTGTATTATTTTGGTGGTATGATCGTTTTAATAATATTAGTTCTGTCCACCCATGAACATGGGCGGTCTTTCCATCATCTGAGATCTTCTTCAATTTCTTTCTTCAGTGTTCTGTAGTTCACATTATGGAGGTCTTTAACCTTCTTGGTTAGATTTACTCCTGGATATTTTTTTTTTCTTTGAAATGATTGTGACTGGAATTGTTTTCCTTATCTCTTTCTCAGCAAATTCATTATTGGTAGATAGGAAAGCTATTGATTCTTGTATGTTGGTTTTGTAACTTGCTTCTTTCCTGAAATTATTAGCTCTAGCCATTTTTTGGATCTTTTAAATATAAGATCATATAATTTACAAACAGTAATAATTTGACTTCTTCCAAAGGAAACTTCTTTACAATCTTCCTCTGCTTCTCTGAACTCCTTAGAACTCCTTTCTTACTTTCCATCCAAGCTGAGAGCACTATTGGGATTGAAATCTGAGGAACTGGACCATAGAACATTTCTAAGCACCATGAAGTCCTGCTTGCTTCTCATGGGTCATTTCCCCTTATTTGCTTTCAAAATTCTCTGCAGTAAAGCTGGCTGGGTCTTCCTAACCAATGTCTGACAAAAGAGGTGTCAGTGAATATCTGCTCCAAGATCCATAATGTCAAGATCATTTGGAAGGACAAGTGACATAGTATTAGTGAGACAAACAAACTTTTTTTTATTATTCAGCTTGAGCAACTCATGCTAAAACAGAGGGACATGATTTGATTGCTTCCTTTAAAGGGGATTTTTTTCAATGTTGTCATTCTGTTTAAATACGTACCAAGTTCACGGATTCTTAGAACATGATACACCAACATGTTTGGATGAGTCATGTATTTTGGTTAAACATCAAATTTCAGAGTGGGGGGAGTGGCAAGTTACAAGATGTCTTTGAGTGTTTAAAATAAAAGAGAGGAAGTCTCCACTTGGGTAGTCTACGTGGAGAGAGCTAGAAGGGCTAAAAGTCATTCTTAGCTGTCATTGACCTGGAGTTGAATTCTCTTCAGTCCTTCCATCTGGGTAAGTGTGATTTACTTATCTAAAGTTTGTAATAAGAAAAGTAGCAATATATCATGTTGAAAGGAAATTATCTTCCTTAAGGATGGTTGTGTTTATTTGCATGTATGTAAATTTCTATGTTGATCATGTTTCTCCCCCAATGTTTTTAGAAAAAAGATATCATAAATGATTCTTACTGCAAGAAACAAGTGGAACATTTTCTTATTGTTCATAGCCCTTCAACTATTGTTAGAGAGATTTTGGTGACTCTTGGGGACAAGCCAAGATAGGGACACATTTTTGAGAGTTTGGGGTAGAGTCTTAGATGATTATTTGGCTAATGCTTTGGCTCTCATTTTTTGTAATTCCTTAGTTACTCTGTGATGATTATCTCCATGTGTGCTGGAGTGTGCAGGACCATGTGTGTGCGTTCCTTCTCTAGCCTATGTGAATGTTTGTCATTTTATATAATACTGTACTTTCTCAAGCCTAGTTTTATGTTTTTCCAAAATCAACCTTCCTTTTTTTTGTTTTTTGCGTTCACTTAATTTTTTTAAAGATATTCTCATGAGACTGATAATATATAATTTTGAGATAGCATGGGAAGAGGTACATGACCCAAAGGTTCAAAAAGAACAAAAACAACCTTGCAAGTCTAAAATCTGCTCTTATTCATATGTGCATTTAATAAATCTGTATTGATTGATTGTTTCTCCTGGGTAGTCTTGGGTAAATAAATATCATGGCTAAGAAATTATTTTATTTGTGATTTTGTATGATTTATTTTTCAGCGGAGCCGTTGGCTGCACTTTCTGACTGTGTCTTAAGTAGCATCACCAACGGGCCAGTGCAGACCTTTTCCATCCTGTGCCATTCCTTCACCTGGAGTAAAGTCACCAATCAGTCACCAACAAGGGCTTGATAAACAGAGAATGGAGTTTTGGATCTTGGCAATTCTAATTGCTCCCATCCACCTCACAGCAGTTAAGAGTAGTAAGTATTGCTTTTCAGCTAATACAAATTAAAAAAAATTATTTACAAGAACATAAGCCTGGTTTTAAATTACTTGCTTCCCATTTTTTCCAGCTCAGTTTTAAACTGGAAAGCATTTACAAAACTGTAAATGTTTTACAAGCATTCTTCGTCACAAATCTACCAGAAGAAATCTCCATAATAAATATACCATGAATTTAGATTTAATATTCAAATGCAGCAGAATTTAGCTCTATGCCTTCATGTAGGAGGCATTACAAACATTTGTTGACAGACATATCTGCTTAGATAGACATATCCGCTTCATCTCCACAGCAATAGTATGGTAGATTTCACTCCAAATTACTTTGTTGATCAGTGGTATTCAGTAAAAACATTTCATTAAAGACTTTAATCATTTACCTATTCTTTCTCAAAGGGTCAACATGTGTGATCTATTGTTAAAGTTAATCCTAGATGGAAATATTAAGAGTATAAGAATTATGATCCTTTCATATGATCATGTATGTATTTTTTTTTATTCACAGATAAACCCTTCTGGGGCCTGGAGAATGAGGCTTTGATTGTGAGATGCCCCAAAAAAGGAGGAGCCCATTTCTCTGTGGATTGGTATTACTCAAAAACAAACAGAAGTATTCCCACCCAGGCAAAAAATCGCGTGTTTGCCTCAGGGGAACGTCTTAAGTTTCTCCCAGCCAGCGTGGATGATTCTGGAATTTATACTTGTGTTGTCAGAAGGTATTATTCAGGAAGCCCACATCATCTATGAGCTTGCTTCCCTTTCCTTAGTAGATGATCACCTGTTCTGCTCCCAATTCTCTTCTTTCTCTACTCCTCTGTGGAACAGCTGAAATCATAAAGTGATTTGAATAAGAGGGTACCTCTAAGAACACTATCACTTTGGGAGCTATGGGGTAATTATTTGGATATATAATTGTAGGGATTAATTGGTAGTCAAATTAAAAAGGGGGTAGCTTTCTCAGCCTCCAAAAGAACAAGAGCAGTTGTTCACCTTTGCCAGCACAAAAACCAGTAACCTAGACTTTAAGCACCGTGGAGATCTAGCGTGGGTGACCAGAGGCAACTGCCAAGCCTGAAGTCTTAGAGGTCAGGTAAAGAGGGTTGTGTGAGATTGCATTGTCTATAGATTGCTTATCCATATATAAATTGCTGTATTTTGAATTTATGCCCATATTTTGTACCTATAAAACATTAGGTAAGCTACATACAAAAGGCAAACTGGGTATAGTTCCATCCTTCCCTTCTGAGATCAGTTTCAAATTCACGTCCTAGCACTAGCTGGCTGTCCCTTCTCCTCCTGTCATTATGTTATCATACATGTGATGATATAATCTACCTCAAAGCATCATCATGAGAAGAAAATGAAGCAGTGTATGAAAAGTTCATATCACCATGAAAGGATCATAGTAATCTTTCAATTAATACTAATGATCATTGTCATACTGGGATCATGGTATTACAGCAGATGTATTTAATGAAGAAACGGGGAAGAAGTCAGTTTGGAGCTAAAATAGGGGTTATGTTTTTTCTCAAGGGTAACCAAAACTCTGGGTGTTAGAATTATCATTTTAATGATTATTTTTCACTAAGAAAGGAACCACTATCAATCATTGTTATAAGAAGAAAAATAATATCAAGCAAAGGCTAAATTATTTCACAATGTGAGTGACTTCTTTTTGTGTCTGACTTATTTTACTAGTCCTACCTTGAATAAGACTGGATTTGCAAATGTCACCATATATAAAAGGCAACCAGATTGCAAAATTCCAGATTACTTGATGTATTCAACAGTATCTGGATCAGAAAAAAATTCCAGAATATTTTGTCCTACAATTGACCTCTACAATTGGACAGCACCTCTTGAGTGGTTTAAGGTAAAAGGAAATGACAGGGCAGGGGAGAATACATGAACGTAGAGGCAAAGTGCAAGCCTACTGAAAAGGGAATGGTTTTCTCTTTCAGAATTGTGAAGCTCTTCACGGAGAAAGATACAGGACGTACAGGTCATTTTTGGTCATCGACAATGTGAAGAGCAATGACGAAGGTGATTACACTTGTAAATTCACACACACTGAAAATGGAGTGAATTACAGCGTGTCGGCTACCAGGTCCTTCATGGTTAAAGGTAAGCTCCTAAGTGGGACGCAGAGGAAGGATTTAACAAAGATAGCAAGGAAGAGTTGTGCCCTCTGGTCGAGTTTCCTGCTCTTCCCTCTCCCTGACTTCCTCCTGCTTCATCTTATCTTCTACATCCTCTAATATGACAAAGAGATATCTCCAAGCACTCTCAAGATGTAAAAAATTCAAAGAAGAGATTATACTGCTAATCCAAAGCTGTATCTACTGTTTCTCTTGTGATGTAATTTTTAATTTTCCAAAGATAAAGCAGTGTGAATCTAGTTTACTTTTTTTTCTTAAGAGAGAGAGAGGAGAGAGAGAGAGAGAGGAAAAGAGCGTGAGACAGTGAGAAAGAGAGAATCAATTTTATTTAGTTTTTCATCTGGCTTTTGTTGATCTGATACTTGATTGTGTATGTGGTACTGACTGGGGTTCGAACCCAGGTCTTCGTGCATGCCAGGCAAGCGCGATACCACTGAGCCACAGCTCCAGCCTCTTTAGTTTAGTTTTATGAATGGCAATGCAATGATCTAGAGGGCATTTATTCCTGGACCCCCTTGGATACCAACATCCTTGGATGTTCAAGCCCTTATATAGAGCAACACAGAATATGCATAGAACTCACGTATCTCTTCCCATATACTTCAGCTCACCTCTAGATTACTTTGAATATGGGACACAATGTAGATTCTATATGAATAGTTCTATAGTGTACTGTTTAGGGAATAATGATGAGAAAAAAAGTCTGTACATATCTAGCAGGGAAGCAAATCCCCCCCCCCCCCAATTTTCAATCCATGGTTTGAATTTGCAGATGTGGAACCTATTGATACAAAAGGTCAAACTGCAGAGGGTACATTTGGGTATATAAGTATCGTCAGGCTTTTCAATCCTGGTTCGCAATGCTTTTGACATCATCAGTGACCTCAAGTAGGCCACTTAGTTCTAGAAAATACTTTTTCCAAATATATTTTATTTTATTTTGGTACCAGAGATTGAACCCAGCAGTGCTTAACCACTGGGCCATATCCCCAGCCCATTTTTGTTTATTATTTTGAGACAGGGTTTCACGAAGTTGTTCAGGGCCTTGCTAAGTTGCTGAGGCTGGCTTTGAACTTGTGATCCTCCTGCCTCAACCTCCCAAGCAGCTGGGATTATGGATGTGCACCACAACATCTGGCCAAATATATTTTAAATTTATATAAACCCATTTAGGGGAAAGTCTTCCCAATCACCACTTGTTGAATCGAGAATAGACAGATGGGGTCATTTTAACATAGCTTGGTCTATAGGTGCAAATAAAGAGGCAAATGTACATGGTAGTTTTCTTAGAGTAAAGTAAAGTTGAAGTAAAGTTTCTGTTTAGATGTTTTCAAAGCTCCACTGCTATAACACGAATATTGCCAGATCACATTTCTATTTTTTGCTGCTCACAGTTTTAACTCCAACCCCTGGAATAAATGGGCACCACGGGTGGAGGAACACAGTGGCACTCCAAAAGACTCACCTGCTTCCCTGTCCCTCAACCTCAATGGCCACATAAATTAGATCTTTCTAAGAGGAAGGGACTTCTTCTGCTAAGGATAGGTCACAATGGTGGAGAACTTTAATAAGGAGCCCTGTTGACTACATGCATCTCTTATGAGTCTTTTGACATTTCCTTCTCTGCAAACGAATGTTCATCCTGTAGAACTGAGGTTTTCAAACATATGTTAAGTCACACAATTAATTTAATGGGTTGAACCAACATTTGTTTTAATGTTATATAGAAGAGAACAGAAATATCAAACAGCATTATAGTAGGAAAAGAAAATACTTACTTAAATATTTTTTTTGTTCCATTTGTATATGTATGTGTGTCCCCAAGGGTTATTGTCAGAAAAATTTGAGAACATTTCTTTAAAATGATAGAAATATGAAAATGGAAAGTTTATATTGATGACCATCCAATGCCCTCTTAATACTTATATTCTCTTTTTGTTTTTAATTTTAAGATAAGCCAGGGTTTTCTATGTTTCCGGTTATTATAAGCCCTCCGTACAATGAAACAAAGGAAGTGGAAATCGGTAAGAAAATTGTGTGACTGCTGTGTTGCCTGGAAAATTCCTCCTTACAACAGTGGATCTGCATCCTCTAGATGCAGCCAGTTAATTAGGGTAGAGAATGCTAAGGATTAGGAGACGACAGTGTGGGAACACGAGCCTCAGGCACCTGCTAATGTTGGAGACCACCATCAGAGCAATGCACAGCATTTGTATCTATATTGCACATTGGAATTCCTGGTGCCTTCATGTGTAGTTCTCATTTTATTGTTACTTCTGTACAGGAGGTAGAAATTATGTCCATTCAGAGATGCTGAAGGGCATGCCCAAGTTCAAGGATAATAAGTGATAGCAAAAGAAGGAGAATGCTGACCTTCTGGTTCTTCCACCTCTGCCTTTCCTGGTTCTCATTAGAAGTGGGCCAAATTTGAATGCCTTAACATGTGGAACAATTATCCCCATGACCTGGGTCTTCCCTGCCTCATGGTCCATCTGCACCCACTAGCCCTGCACGTGCATGTCACCCCGTGTTGCTCTCTAATGGGCAGCACTTCCCATGTTCTTCTTTACTGTTGCCCATGTTGTTGAATCTCTGTCTCATCTCACAAGACTGAGCTCATATATCACCTTGGTAAGATCCTCCCCACACTACCTTCCTTCCTGCCAAAGGGCAGAATCCAAGTCCCCTTCGTTGACTCTAGTCTGGGACTTTATTTTCTTGTGCAAGGTGAGAGCCACACTCTGAATTTCTCCCTGTCCTCATGTGTGTCTTCGTCCGTCTTTCTATTAGAACATGACCATACTTTGCGCTCTAAACATTAATGCCGATCATTGCCACCTCCCAGAGACACCATGCACCTCATCCTTCATGGTCCACTAACTCTTAACACAGCTCTTGGTGGGAACCAAGGGCTCAGGAAGGGAGGGTTGAATGCATATCCATGACCAAAAATCAGCTTTCAGTTCTGCAAGGAGAAGGTCAAAGTCAGTGGAGTTCAGATAGAGTGTTGGAGAGGGCTTTTTCTGATGCTGAAGTCCTGGCGGATAGTTGAGTAGGGTAAAACACAGTTCCAAAGGTAGATGATGGAAAGATGAAGAGAAATCAGGTGGGAGGGGAAAAGTATAAAAAGAAACTCCCCTGTCTAGTAAAGAGAAATCCTATATGATCTTCTGATGCTGAGAAGCCAGAGTCATCTGCCCCTTTAATCTTTCCTATGGTGAGACAGTGATGGGCGTTGAGCTTCCAACTTACCTGACAGTGACATGAAGACACGGGAGAGCTGGGAGGAGGCAAAGAGGGCAAAGAAAGAAGGATCACTAGAGACGAGGAGGGAAAATGGAGGGAAAGAATTACAGAGCACATCAGGTGTTCCATGAACGATTTTCACATTAAATGAAATTAAATGCTACATGCAAAGTTGAATTTTATGGATGGATTCCTTTACTTCCCGTCTAGGAAAAACAGCAAATATAACTTGCTCTGCTTGCTTTGGGAAAGGCACTCAATTCTTGGCTGCCGTCCTGTGGCAGATTAACAGAAGCAAAGTGAGAGACTTTGGTGAAGCAAGAATTCAAGAGGAAGAAGGGCAAAATCAAAGGTATTTTTATATTGAAGTTATAACATCTCCTGCCCCTCCCTTAGAATGGGCACCTTCAATGGAAACGTTAAAAGTAACGAGTTGCTGGGTGCGGTGGCACACACGTGCAATCTCAGTGTCTCTGGAGGCTGAGGCAGGAGGATTGCGAGTCCAAAGCCAGCCTCAGCAATTTATGGAGACCCTAAGCAACTTAACAGGACCCTATCTCAAAATAAAAAAATAAAAATAGTTGGAGATGTGGCTCAAGTGTTTAAGCACCCCTGGGTTCAATCCCCAGTATCAGAAATGAAATTAAAGTAAAATATAATAAAATGAACATAATGAGTTGTCTTCTCAGTTCTAGCAATGAGCTGACTTGTCTGAACACGGTTTTGAGAATAACTGATGTGAAGGAAGAGGATTTGTCCCTGGAGTATGACTGTCTGGCCTTGAACCTGCACGGCGTGAGAAGGCAGAGAATAAGGCTGACTAGGAAAAAGCCAAGTAAGGACTGTGTCTGAGGCTCTGCTCACCTGCGTTTGCTCTGTCAACTGTAAACTGAAATCGCTTTCTTAGAGGACAGCACCCTGTTCAGATCTGGGAGTTCCACCATGACGATGGAAATGGCCTGTCTTGTGAAATGCATGTCCCCTGTTAAGGATGCCAACTCCCTTCAATCTGATCTTTTCAGAGTATGTCCACTTGCTGAGAACCTTCCTTATTGCTTCCCTCCTCCACTCTTCCTCCTCCTTCTTTCTCTGTGGGCTCCTCCTCTACCTACGGCTTCTTCCCTGGCCATTCCTCCTCGGTGCAGGCCACAAGGGGACGAACAGAGGAGTCAAAACAACAATAAAGTTGTCCGTAAGTCCTTGTGCTTTCCACTGTCCCCACACCCAGATGCCGTTAAGTCTTGTCAGTGGCAAAAATGCTTTAGGCCCAGGCAGATGGACTCCACGCCCCACTCCCTCCAAGTGACATTGATACCAACACCTTTACAAGCATTTGGTTCCTGGTCATTTGTTCACTGCATTAACAGCAACAGTCCTCTTGTTTGTTAGTTGAAGCATTTGACCCCTACGAAAGGGAAAAACATGATCTTTTTATATTTCATAGCTCTCTTAATAGCAGTACAAAATGCAAACATTATCTATTATCAAATAGCCCAAAAGAAAGTTAAACTCTGAGCTCATCCCCTGGATTCTTTTGGATGAACCCATAGAGACCCAGCATGATGGAAAAGGGCTGGGGGTGGGAGGAGCAGAAGTCTGATTTGACACAGTCACGGGAGGTCACTGCATGAGATGGAGCTTAACTTTGAATTTTCTTAACTTTGACTTTTAACCTTTGATTTGTTTTTATAAAACAAAGAGTCATGACTCACATAGGTGAGTTTGAGTGCTGTCCTGCTCACTAGGACGTTCGGCTTCTGCCTGTGATTACTGTGTCACCCAGGAAGGCTGTGGACCAGGTCAAGATGTCACCGGCTGGTGGCGGCGGCCATGTGAATCCTACAGGAATGGGGAAGCCACACACCATTCCCCACCTAGCACGACCTCTGTGTCCTTGTCCCTTTGCTTTGCTTACATTACCATCCATGAATATTCTGATGACCTGTGTATTGGAATTATTTTCATGTTACCTTTTTTATTTGTGTGTGTGATTCTGTAATTTCTAGTTTATTTGAATTTACCTGGTTTTGTTCAAATCAACAGAGTTACACTTTTCTTCAAAGACTGTACAAATTAAACAAAAATGGTCTCTACTGCTGTTGAATGGTCACAACAAATTCCTTTATTTCTGAAAATACAGCATTTCTTGAACTTAAGTAACAAAAGCCAAAAAGACTACATCTTCATAGTATTAAAACCACTAAATATTTGATGCTTATAATAATAAGAGTACACATATATGCATTGTTTTCTATGTTCAAGTTCCTGTCTGATTATTTACAATTAAATTTCTCATTTATTCTCTCAATACCCCACAAAGGAGAGAACATTACTGTCATCCAGTTTTATAGATGAGGAAACAAACGCAGGAGAGCTGAATAAGTGGCTAAGAACCACAGATAAAGGAACAGAATTCAAACACATGGCCGTTTCCTATTCATAAACACTTGCAGGAGGTATTTGGTGTTTACTCATCACATGCGAGAGGTAGCTGTACCTTTATAAGTAGATATAGAGCTTCAGTTTTCTTTGTGTCGTGAATCAGTTTCCTTCCTCCAGTCGAAAGCATCCAGCCACTTCTTGCACAGTGCCTCACAATAATCCCCACAAGAAGTGTCCATTCCTACCCTGCATCCAGATAGGACTTCTAGAAAATTCTCCCCCTGCCCCTGCCAGTACTGGGGATTGAACCCGGGGTGCTCTAGCACTGATAAAATAAATTATAAAATAAAAATTACATTCCCAGTAATTTTTATTTTTGATTTTGAGACAGTCTCACTAAGTTGTCCAGGCTAGCCTTGAACTTATGATCCTCCTGCCTCAACCTCCCATATAGCTGGGATTATAGGCATGAGCTACCATGCTCGGTCTAGACAATCTTTTTGAAATGAGTTTCTTTGAGTGATTTTATTATTCAAACTGATGATAGCATAGACAGTAAGCTCTCTGCAAATGTTTAGTTTTGCCCCAAAATTCGGATCACTTCACCTTGATCACTTGAGAGAGAGAGAGAGAGAGAGAGAGAGAAACAGAGAATCAATTTTTACTTATTTTTTCATCTGGCCTTTGTTTCTCCACAACTTAGTTGTGTATGTGGTGCTGGGGTTTGAACCCAGGTCCTTGTGCATGCCAGGCAAGCACTCCAGTCGCTGAGCCACTGCTCCCAGCCCCACCTTGATCACTCTTGATGTCGTAGTTCTGGGTACTCAGAGAACTGATGAACACACAGCGGGCAGAAATCGGTGAATAAGAGTCATTCCTGGGCGCCCATGAACTGAGATTACAGATGAAAAACGAACCACACAACCAAATCTCATTGGCTCTGCCTTCCATGATTAATCAGGACTATTTCTAAGACAAGATAGCTAACAATTCTAAGTAAACATCAAACAGCCAAGGGTTCTGTGAATGGTCCCAGGTGTTATGCTCTATAGTATACATCTGTCCTTGAAAATGGAAACTCTGCGGCTTCTGCAGTCTTTGAAGCTAACAATACTAGGATAAAGTTCCCTGCTGGCTAAATAATACCCACCATCAGGGAAGGTAGGAATTAGAACCCAGCAGCCTGACTCCATCGAATAGGCTTCAGAAACTTCCAAGGCTCTTGTTGAGTCTTTGCTTCCTATACCATCAAACTTTCAGAGGCAATGAGTCTTGGGACCCAGTGACTCATTCTCCTTCATGTTCCCAACAAACACCAGGCTTGTCCATTCCTCCCTCATTATTACACGAGTTTGAATCCTCCTCCTCTTGCACCCCAAGTCCCGTATCCTGTTCTACACAGATCACCTACAATCAGGTTCCACACAAAATCAACCTTCTGCTACCATCAAATTAACCTTGTGTGGAAAGCACCAATATTGTTAATAGTTCATTCAACATTCCCATGACCTTCAGAATAGGGAAGAGCCTTAGCAGGGGTCTCAAGTCTGATCAAATTTATCCCTACCCCACCTTTGAAATCATCTTTCACAAATTCCCCAAACTGGACTACTCCAGTCCCTAAGAAAGCAGACCCCACCCCTGCTTTTTGGCTCTTAGCATCCTGTTTTGCATCTCTCTGAATCCTTCCTGTTCTTCAAGAAATTCCTTCCGCGGGAAATCTTCCATACCCAGTCCAGCACCACGGAGCAAGCTTGTTTTCTCAATGTCTCTGCCAGTTAAAATCATGTTTTTACCACTCAGCTTAGTTAAGTTTATGTGACTCTCTGATGCCCTTGAAAATCCTTTGTGATGCCTAGTCTGGTGCCTTGCGCAGAGCAGGGGTTCAATGACCATTGGTTTACTGATGATTAAAGCAGCTGTGTCAATTCCAGGTGGGTGCTTCCGGTGTGAATCTCTCATACTTCCCGTGGAGGCTAGGCCCTGTGTATTTGTGTGCTTTAGCTTTCTATACTAATCCTAATTTGTTTTTCTCCTCTCCTTATCTTTTGATAGTTGATCATCAAGGCATCTACTCTGTAGTTGCGGGATGTAGTATCTTGTTAATTCTTATCAACATCTTGGTGATAATCGTAAAAGTGTTCTGGATTGATGTTATCTTGTTCTGGAGAGACATAGCTAGACCTTACAAAACTAGGAATGGTAAGTGGCAAGTTTCAAGTTTTTCTTCGAAAGAAAAAGATTCCACAGCAGCTGTTGGTTGCTTATCCATTAATCTCTCAATAGCTATGCCTCCATTTTCCTTGCTAACAGATTATCAGAGAAATTTTTTTGGAGGGGATGGAGGTTGTTACTGGGAATTAAACCCAAAGGCACTTTATCCCTGAGCTACATTCCCAGCGCTGTTTGTTTTGGATTTTGAGACAGGGCCTCACTAACTTGCTGAAACTGGCCTTGAACTTGAGATCCTCCTGCCCCAGCCTCTTCAGTCACTGTGCACCATAATTCCCAGTTCAGTGAATTTTCTTTTTTTTTTTTTTTAGTCTACACAGAGATTTCCAGTCTGCTCTGTTGATTTTCATGGTCCTGGGATTCATCTCAACAGCTCAAATATTCTCTTTCATAGGCTTGCTATTTCTATTAAATCCCCAACAGCAGAAGCTGCCCTAAGCCTGGAAAGGTTTGAATATTTTAAGAAATGTGTGTCAGTAAAATTTTATGAAATAAAACACAGGAAAAGAATTGTTCATCTCTTGCAGATATGCATAGGTTAGGCAGAATGCAAGATCATTTTCCCTGGAACCCCATGAGCACACATGCATATAGTATACACACACGTGGGTACACACATGCACATGAGTACACACACACACATGTGTGCATGAAACACAACAGCTCTCTTTCTAAACGTGGATGTTATTCTTTCATTTGGAAGCAAACATATGTTACATTTTTCCATATAGTCCACTCAACTATAGTTCATTGTTTGATCTGTGGAAAATTTAGAACCGTTAAGAAACATTCTTTATGGGGCTGGAGTGGTGGCTCAGTGGTTATGGTGCTTGCCTGGCATGCACAAGGATGCTGGTTCAAACCCCAGCACCACATACACAATGAAGTGTTGGAGCAATGATACCTGAATGGAAAACTAAATAATATTGATTCTTTCTTGCTCTCTCACTGTCCCTCTCTCATCTAAAAAGAAAAAAAATATATTCTCTAGTTATCATTAGTCTTTAGCATTTTACTTCTTCCTTCTTATCCTTATTTTGTGGTTTCAGTTACCCATGTATAACTGAGGTTTAAAAAATATATATATATGGAATACATATACACACACACATGTATATATATATGTGTGTGTGTGTGTGTGTGTGTGTGTGTATAGATTACATGGAGATTCCTAGAAATAAACAAAATATAAACTTTAAATTGTGTATCATCCTGAGCAGTGTGATAAAATCCCATTCCACCCTGCTCCATCCTACCCAACACTTGAGTCATTCCTTATTCCAGTGTATCCACACTGCATATGCTACCTACCCGTTAGTATCTTGATTATCAGATTGACTATTGTAGTGACTCAGTCCTGGAATTTAAGTAACCTCTATTTTACTCCACAATTGGCCCAAAGTGAAGAGCAGCTATGCTGGCAATTTTATTATAGTATATTACTGGAATTGTTCTATTTTATTAATAACTAGTATTTTTAATCTCTTACTGGGTCTGATTTATAAATTAAAATCTTTCATAGGTATGCATGATTAGGGAAATACTTTTTTTTAAGAGAGAAAGACAACGAGAAAGAGAGAGACAGACAGACAGAATCAATTTTTATTAAGTATTTTACATGGCTTTTGTTGCTCTGACACTTAGTTGCGTACCTGGGTGCTGGGGTTTGAACCCGTGTACTTGCGCATGCCAGGCAAGTGCTGTAACCGCCAAGTCACTGCTCCAGCCCTGGGAAATACTTAGCATATGTGGGGGTCAGTACCATCTGGAGTTTCAGGCATCCACTGGTATTTTGGAACAGATCTTCTGGGCGGAGACCCTTGTGTGGGGGGAAAGGATGAACAGGCATAGGAGAAGGACCCTATGAATGAGTAAATACTTTATAATAGGTTGGTGACTAGTCATGACCACATGGCTTGAACTACACTGGACAGGATCTCTTCTGTCTTCTATCATTCAGCCTGAGATAGTGAAAAGCAATAGAAGTTGGGACTGAGACTGCTATTTCCAGTAGGAGGAGCAGTAAAAGCCAGTACTTTTAGAAACAGATAGTGGAGTTGAACTTCTGGTTTTCATTTCAGATGGAAAGCTCTATGATGCTTACGTTATCTATCCCCGGAACTACAGAAGCAGTTCAGAGGGGGCCTGTGCTGTGGAACACTTTGTTCATCAGATACTGCCCGATGTTCTGGAAAAGCAATGCGGCTATGATCTGTGCATCTACGGGAGAGACCTGCTACCTGGAGAAGGTAAAGCCCTCCCTGTGCATCATCTCATTCTTTCCAGGAAGCTCTCCCTGCACCCCCTCGTTCTCCCCCTGGCCACTCACACAGGGGAAAGGAATGGCTGATGGTTTGCAGAGCTCTTTTCGTGCCGCAGCTCTGCTGCACTGGGGACCCCACTTGAGTGTGAGCTCACACATCTGGGCGTGAGCTCCTCATCCCTTCCTTCTCAGTCCATCAGGTTCATTTCTAGTTTGCCTCCCCCAGCCACGCTCCATGCCTCCTCAGTGCTCCCTGGTGTGCATGCGTGCGTTCTCTAATGGCAGTAACACACTTAATTTGAGTGATTTCCTCCTCCCCCTGCGTCAAGGTGTGTTCTCGGACCTTTCCATCATCCGGATGGAACAAACCCAACAGAACACCACTGAACTCACTCTTCCCTTAGGAAATGTTCATGACTGGCCTTGCATTTATTCTCCTGCTAGTTATCATCCATTCACCCCTTAATGTCCCCTCTGCATCCTCCCCCTGCCCCGCCGCATCCAGGGTGTAGCTTCTGAATCTCCAAATTTATGATCTCCTTTTGACATCATTTTTTTTTCTTTCTCACTCTCTTTTGTACTGTAGATTGAACTTGGGGGCACTTAAGCACTGAGCTACAGCCCCACCTCTTTTTATTTTTTATTTTGAGACAGGATCTCAGTAAGTTTCTGAGGCTGGCTTTGAAGTGCAGTCCTCCTGTCTTAGCCTCCCAAGCCACTGGGATTGGAGATATCGTTGCAATTCACTGGAAGAGCTGCTTTAGATGATAAGATACATTTATCTGGGAAAAAGAGGAGCATTGGGTTGATATTCTTATGGTAATGGGAGTAAGAAGAAAAGAAATGAGTTCCCTATCCAAGTTCATTAGATCTCTATCCAAGTTCATTTGCACTTTTTGAATAAGTTATTTGATCAGTGATCAGAATTTCACACCAGATTACAATAATAAAAATACTTTCAATATTCAGACCATTTATGATCTATCATTTATTAGATTACAAAAAAAAAAAGCAATGACAGGAAATCTCCGTCTATTTCTCGCATGACAAGATGCAGCCAATGCAGTGGAAAGGAACCTCCGAAAGAGCAGGCGGCACATGTTTATCCTGATTCCCCACATCATGCACAGCAAGGAGTTTGCTTACGAGCAGGAGATTGCCCTGCACAGCGCCCTCATCCAGAACGACTCCAAGGTGATTCTTATAGAAATGGAGGATCCAGGAGAGCCAGGTGGATTGCAGGTTGAAGACCTTCAAGATTCCCTCAAGCACCTTGTGAAAGTGCAGGGCACCATCAAATGGAGGGACCACCACCTGGCCAGCAAACAGTCTCCGAGTTCCAGGTTCTGGAAACATGTGAGGTACCAAATGCCTGTACCCAGCAGAGTCCCCAGCAAGACTTCCAGAGTGGCTTCCTTGAGTGCCCCAGGGCACTAGCGCACGCTTTGATGCCTGAACTTCTGAGTTCTTACTCTCCTGACTTCTGGGGCTGGTACTGCAATTGGCCCCCCGCACCAGGGCTGAAGCATGAGGAGGAGGAATGTCCAGGGTAGTCAACCCTCAGGCTCCATCTGATAACCTTACTGCCGTTTTCCTAATTCTGTATGGATACCAAATGTCCAAAAGAAAAGTTTGCCACCACTTCCCCCACTTTGTTTTATTCTTTTATGATGTAGGATTTTTTTCCACAATGCTTTTATCTTCTCTTTTTGTTTTTTTCTCATTCCTCACCAATGCTCTACTTTTAGAACTTCAAACTGAAGGTTTTAGAGTTAAATGTTGACGTCATTTCAAAGAACATTCTGAGAGGTGGGTGTAGAACAGATACCCAGAATCCCAGAGTCTTGGGAGGCTGAGGAGGGAGGATTGCAAATTTGAGGCCAGCCTGGGTAATTGCGCAAGGCCCTGTCTCAATATAAGACATTAAAAGGGTTCGGGATGTAGCTCATGGTAAAGTGCCCGTGGTTTCAACCCCCAATTCTGGAAAACAAAACAAAATGAAAACATAAATGAACATTCTGATCCCCACAGGCAGAACATCGGTATTGTAAATCATGTTCCCAATACGCTAAAATTTATTATAATTTATTTAATTATTTTTCACTCTTACTATCTAAATATTCCCAATTTTTTTTTGTAATACATTTTCCAAATTACCATTAAAGTCAAGACTTTTTTTTGGTTCTAAAATTTCATATATTTTTATTCTCTTTAGAAATAATATTTTCTTACAGACAGAAGCATATTATAGAACAGGAAACATAAAATAGGAAATTCATAAAAATCATGCATAAATCCATGAATTTAAGATTATTTTTGGAAATTTTCTTCTCCTTTAAAAAATTCCGTATTTTCCTGGCAAAAGAAAGCTGAACTGCAGACTCTTGTCAGGGAATGTCATCTTGAACTCACTGTCATTCAGGATCCTGGCTGAAAGCAAGTTCTATTTCCAGAAGTCTGTCTGAAGTACACACAGGTTTTCTTCTTTAGATTGGGCTGCCAGATAAAATAGAGAATACCATTTAAAGTTGGACTCAAAGAAGGAAATTTCATCTGAACTTGATGTGAGATTCAAATTCAGAGGAGCATCCTGTATTTTGATAGACTATGACTACTCTACTCTGGCGTTTTTATGTGGTACCTACTGATTTTATTGCATTACCAAAACATTCAATGCAAAGGACACTGCAATTTGGTTCTCATCGTAGAATTTGGAAAGTACAACCCACCCTCTGTTTTGGATCCATCAGGATCCAGGGAAATTCCTGAAGTTTATCAAAGCTTAGTTTCCTTAGGTAAAATAAGTGTAATGATACCAAACACTTTGAATTTCTGTGCTAATAAAATATTTGGACTATAGAATTCCATAAACGGCAGCAGTTGTAATGATGAAGTCTCACTGTGTTTCTTGTAACGTTGATTATATTCTACGACACCTCTCAAGGAAGATCTCTAAAAAATAGATTCTCTGCAGTCTCATTATCAGGAATAGATGTACCTTTGCCACCGCCTCCCCACCCACCTAAAATTGTAGGTGTGTTTTTTGAGGTATGAACATAATGAATTTTGAAATCAATTTTCATTTCTTCTGTATATTAGGTTTTTGAAAGCAAAGAGATAAATTTGGGATCTTTCTACTGCAAGTATACGGAATGTTCTAACACACGATTGGTGATGATCTCTTTCTTGGCTCTATAACATTTGTTTTTGATTTACTCCATATTTCTTAATTTTGGATGTATTTTAGGTCTCTATATAATGAGATCCTTTGCAAGCATTCGACAAATATTTACATTAATTCTCAATGCATGCAGCGGAAGGTTGAGTCAGGAGCTATTAAAGTCAGTTAAGCTTTCTCTATGTCTACTCTTATAGAGCTGGGAGCCTGCTGTAAAAATTGGGAGAGGTAGGGCTGGCTCCCAGGAAGACTCTGACATTGCTGAGTTCTTTTCTCTATCACACCCTTTCCTAAATTTACACAAATCACCTGACCTCTCTGGGGCTCAGTTTCTGCAGCTGAAGAAATTAGAAGAGAGAGAAAATGATTGCTGAGGGTTTTCTTAATTCTGGGGCTCATAATTCCAAACTGCATGCTCCTGGAAAGGTCAGGGAACTGGATACGGGGATTCTCATGCCAGAATGGCCTCTAACCTCACTCAGTTTCTTACTGTGTATGATAAGAGTAGTAGATTCACACTAAGTAGCATAAATAAAAGGAATTCAGCCCAAACTTGTTGGGTATCAACCATCTGATTGTGGTCAAAATACCTGTGAATGATAAAATCACAAAGAATTGCTTTTGAGTCAAGTTTGTATGCATAAAGCACAATCCTAAGAATTCAGATCAGTGAATTTTGATTGTCACCTGAAAGCAAAACAGAAATATTATTCACTCCCAGAAGTTTCACTGTAACATTTCTCAGTCAATCCCTTTCCTCCCAGAAGCAAACCATGCTCTGATCTTATCAGACCTCAATATTTGATATTCGTATCAACACACTTATGTGGTATTAGGTCTGGCTACTTCTACAACAAAACATTTTTAAGATGCATCCGTGTTTTGCACGCGTCAGTACTTTGTTTCTTTGCGTTGCTGAGTGGTTTTCCATTTTATGACTATAGAACAGTTTTCTTAGTCATTTTCCTGTTGATGGGCTTGATGGGCTATTTCCCATTTATGTCTACTGAAATATGGTTCCCAAGGACATATGTTTTGCTCAATACTTAGAAGCAACCACAGGGTAATTTTATGTTCAACTTTTCAAGAAACTGACAAATTAGCTGCATATTAATTGTGCCATTTTATATTGTCACCTGTTATAATGAGAGCTCTGGTGCCCTACTGCCTCACCAATTGGTATTGGTATTGTTTAATTAATGGTCAATGAATCTCATTGTAGTCTTAACTTACTGTTCTCTAACCATTAATGATCTTGCATCTTTTTGCCACTCTTCTTGGTCACATGTGTATCTTCTGAAATGAAGATAATTAGATTGTGGTGCTTCTTTTCATATTGTTGATGTATAGAAATTATTTATATATTGTGGATACAAGGTCTTGGTCAGTTAGATGTAAGGTGAGAATTTTTTCAGGCTTATGTATTCAATTTTTTTAGTGTTGATTAGCAGACATTTTAAAATTTGATGGTATTCAATTTATCAATTCTTACATAGTACTTTTTATACCCTTTGAAAATTTTTATATGTCTCCCAAGGGCTTAGTCTCTTATCTATTTTTATGAAATATTTAAGATTTTAGCTGTTTAAGTTATGAAGTTTATTTTAGCTGTTTATGTTTAAGTTTATGGCTCATTGTGAATAATATTATCTATATAAAGAGATAAGGAATAGAGAAAATTCCCCTGCAGAGATACCCAGCCATTCTAGCAAGATCGTGAAAACTGTTTTCTCTACATTGAATTGACAAAATGCTTTGGTCAATAATCAATTGACTACATATGTATAGATATGTTTGTTTACTTTCTATTTTACACTTATATGCTTCTGTAGATATCTCACTATCATGGGTACTATAGCCTTATTGTAACCCTTCAAGTCAATGTAAAGGACTTCAACTTTGTTCTTTTTCAAGATACATCTGATAATTCTGGATCATTCCCAGCTTCATATATACTTTAGAAGTAGCCTCTCTGTTTCTGTGAAAATTTCTCTTGGGATTTAGATATA
>PVKS010009927.1:33413-62239 GCA_004027875.1 Aplodontia rufa
TTTGATTTTTCAATGCTGGTGTTAATAGTGTTCTTTTTTTTTTTTAAAGACAGAAGGACAGAGATAGAGAGAGAGAGAGAGAGAGAGACAGAGAGAACCAATTTTTTAAATTTTTAAAAAAATTTTTGAACAACCATACAAGTTTTTACAAAATAATATAAAATGTGTATAGATTCTGGATATTACAATTACCCCCAGGAGTGCCCCCCCCAATTACCCACCCTTATCCCTCCCTTCCCCTTCCCACAATATCTCTAAAAAAGGATTATGTTGTACAGCATTACATCTTATCTGGATTTAACACATGATAATAGACCAACTTTCTCATTGTCCAGGGTCTAGTGTCCACCTCCACAGATGAGTGGAGACAATCGACCCTCAGTTCTCTGGGTTAAGCTGATTTTACTCAGCATAATTTCTTCCATAGCCATCCATTTACCTTCAAAGCCTGCAATGTCAATGTTTCTAATTGCTGTGTAAAATTCCATGGTATAAATGTACCATAGTTTTTGGATCCATTCATCCAGTGAGGGACATCTGGGTTGTTTCCATAGTCTAGCAATAGTAAATTGAGCTGCTATGAAGATAGATATTGCTGTGTCACTGTAATGTGCTGATTCTAAATCCCCTGGAAAGATACCTAGGAGTGGAATAGCAGGGTTATATGGTGGACTCATCCCTAGTTTTCTGAGGATTCTCCACACTGCTTTCCAGAGGGGCTGTACCAGTCTGCAGCTCCACCAACAGTGTGTTAGTGTGCCTATCTCTCCACAGCCCCTCCTGCATCTATTATTGTTTATTTTCTTCATCTTTGCCATTCTGACTGGTGTAAGGTGATATCTTAATGTGGTTTTCATTTGCATTTCTCTGATTACTAGAAATTTAGAGCACTTTCTCGTGTGAGAAACAATTTTTATTGAGTTTTTCACATGGCCTTCGTTGCTCAGACACTCAGTTGTGTACGTGGTGCTGGGGTTTGAACCCATGTTCTTGTGCATGCTGGGCAAGCATGGTAACCACTGAGCCACCGCTCCAGCCCCATCAATGGTGTTCTTAACACATTTCACTTTTCAAATTTCCATCCCTAGTATAAAGAATTACAGTTGATTTTTTCTGTATTGATTTTGTAGCTCATGATCTTGCTGATCTCCCTCAATAGCTCATTAATGTACTGTGATAGATTTCAAAGGGAGATCTGCATGCAAAATCATCTTCCATTAACAGCAGTAGTTTTGCTTCTTCCTTTGCAATCTAGATGCTTTCAATTTTCATTTCTTCGCCTATTTAAAACATTTGTCCACGGTGAGAGCTGACATCCTTATCTTGCTGCCAATCATAGGAAAAAGCAAAATGCGTCCTCCTTAATTATGAAGTTAAATGTAAGTTCCTTGTAAATATTCTTTATCTGACTGAAAAAGAAACATTCCTTGCTAGTCCTGTTTTTCTGCGTGTTATCTACCCATAAAGGGTGATGGATTTTGTTAAATCTTCTGGTTGCTTTTTACCCCTTGCATTTATTGCAATATTTACGTGCTTTTTTTCTATTTATTATGTGGTGAATTACTTTGAGTAAAAAGAAAGAAAATCGCTGTTCAATTAAACTTGCTCTGTCAGCCATGGATATCTCTCTTCCTTTTTGTTTGAAAACAGTTCTACCATGCCATAAAAATCTAGAAGCACTATTTTCCTTCAGCTTCCTTTCTTCTGAACAATTTAAAATCTCAAGTCAACAACTCTGCACTCTCTGCACCCCTCTATATTAATGCCCAAGGAGAGGGGCTGCCTCCTGACCTGAGTTCTTGAGGAAATGACCCCTCCACTCAGGCTCAGTGAGCCTTCAGTGACTTGGGGACTCCGCTGCGGGGCAGGCATCCTTCTGAAACAGAGAGCTCCCTAAATTTCCTCACTCTGAGAATAAAAACTTCCCCATACTGAGGCAGAGGCCAAGGAAATTGACACTTACATATTCTCTGTTTCTTTAAATTGGAACTGCTTCTGTGGGACCAGGGGAGAAGCTATCCAGCTGCTTCTTCCCAGTTTGATCAAACTACCTAAGGTTCATTTTCCGCACGTTTCTAGGCCCAAGGAAACCGGTCCTGGGGGATTCAGGCGGGGTCCCTGCGCTAGACTGCAGGTAGCACTTCCTCTCTCCGGCCCTCCCCCAGCTTCTTCCTCTTAAAGGAGGACACTGCTTTGGGGCACAGGTATCCTGCTCTTTGCAGGATCGCGGGTCGTAGCGCCCGACAGCCTGAAGGGTGCGCGCCCCAGCGGCTGGGGATCGACGCCTCCAGGCTCAGCGGGTGGCACTGCCACCTCCCGGAGCTGCTGGAGTCCAAGATCCGGCGACTGCTTGAAGGGTTGCAGCGGTCCGCGGCGACCGGGCGAGACCCGGGATTTTCCACCTGCATCCACCGTTCGCTCCCGCAGCACCGGGAAGTCGCAAGCGGGCCCAGGGAGAGGTTCCCGGTCTTGCTGCCAGGAGCGCGCGGCCCACCCACGACACGACAGCCCCCAAACCGGGGTCACTCCGAGAGCGAGCGCCTCAAAACTGGGAGTGCTCCGTCTCTGGGAGCACCCCAGGACTGAGCGCGCCCTGCACCTGGAGCACGCCTGACCGGGAATCCGCCCACGGGCAGCGCCCACCTGCAGCCTTCACTGGCAGAGCCTCGCAGCCAGGGGCCGCAGACGCTTTTTTCTTTCTTTTTACTTTGGACCCCGGTTGTTTTAACCCTCCCGGGTTATCTTCTCTCTTCAATCACACTCTCCTGCCCTGCAGCCGCGCCTCTCTGTTCCAATTGCACAGTCGCCAGAGAGAAGCAGGGGGCCAACTTTTCTCACCTGCTTTGTGAATTTTGCCTCGCAGCTGCGAACTGTGAAAAAGTGACAACCTCCCTCGCCCCAGCCTCGGGGACACCCGTCTAAAGGTAAGGACAGGCGCCCGTGCCTGCTCGCCCCATCCCAGCTGTCCTTGGCCACCCCAGCAAAAAGCGAAAAAGCGACCCAGCTTCAAGGACTGGGATCTGAACAGGAGATCAATTGTGTGTGTGTGTGTGTGTGTGTGTGTGTGTGTGTGTGCACACGTGTGGTGCATACATATGAACCTGTGAATAATCGGTGACGCAGCCTTATCAACTCTGACAGTTACGATTTTTAGAAGATAAAGCATTGCCAATTCTTTTCTGTAGGGGTGAGAACAGCTGATGACGGTCATGACAGTGGTTGTCATTTATTTAGCACTTACCGTGCCAGATACAGTACAGAAAACTTACAAAGGTGTTATTATATTCCCTTAATCCTTTTTAAAGGTGAAATGAAGTAGGCCATATTCACGTTTCACAAAAGCGCGAGAGAGGTTCTGAAATCACAGAGGGGTTTAGTAATTTATTCAAGGCCATCCAATTTTTATTCCAGAGAATGGCTTTATAGCTGGTTGCTCCACTATTCTGGAGGTAGGCTGGCAAAGAAATGGCTTTTTCAAAGCCAGCTTTGAAGAAGATGGAGAAAACATGTTGGGTTCAAATCTACATCTTTGGAGGGGCTTTGCTCAGGGACATGGAAAACTTTTGTAAGAGACAGGAAGTCAGAGTGGGGCAAAATGCAAGATAGATAGTTAGAGATTGAGTTAGCTAGACTCTGTTAATCAGAAACATGTCAGTCTCCGGTTCCTGGTGCTCCCTGGATGCAGGGAGAGATCCCTTCCTTCTGCCTCTACTCAGAGTTTGAGGAAATACTGGTTGCAGAAAAACAGTTATTAGGAAGTTGCCCTTAATTTCAAAGGGAGTCTGTTTGAGAGCTCTGAATAGGTCACAATTTCAAACTTTAATGTTCCTGCTTGTCTTTAATCTGTGGTGCCTCCCAAAATTAGAATACCTAGCAGGTTGCATTCCAGTTATTAGAAACAATTAATGGCTGGACAATGCCAGGAGTGGAGATCAGAGAATATTATGGGTAATAATTTCACCAGCTTCACTTTCTCCATTCTTGGGACCTCTGCAAACACCCTTCTATGGGTGTACGCTTCTGGGACCTGGGGCACTCTTCTCAACCCCATAGCTTGGGTCAATTGGGAGGGGTGAATTGAAGGAACTGCATTTGCAGGGCTGGGCACACAGTGTGGAAAGGCACATGCTGCCATCAAGGACCTCGCCTGGTGGGTGAAGAGTGGTCCAGGAGGAATGGACTCTAGCAAGAGGGACTTGGACCAGGGGGTGCCTTGTTTGGGCCGAAGTCGTTAGCTTCCTCGAGAAGCCAGCCTTCAAGCCACATTGCAAGGACTGTGGTTTCCTAGTGACTGTGAGGAGTGAGCAGTGTGGTCTAGGCACAGAATCAGCACATGTATAGGAGGCTTTGGGGATAAGTATAAGAACGGTAACAGATGCTTGTGGGACAAAAACTATGAAATGGCAATGATTGTCCTTGGCTTACAGAAGGAAACCGAATTCCTCACACAATCTTTGTTCCTTTGAGTGGAAGCGCATGCGGTTGTCCAAGACCATTTTTTCCCTTTGCTCTTGTCTCCTTGCAAATTGAGCGAAACACCCATATATTGCACACTGAACAGAAGAATTACATGAAACAAAAAGATCACTGACGGGCTAGGGGTGAGGCTCAGTGGTGGATCACTTACCTAGCACACAGGAAGGCCAGAGTTTGATCTTCCGCAATGCAAACAACAACAAAGAAACCAACCAACCACTGGTGTTATGATTTTCAAGCAATTTATCGTAGGAGGAACTTAATTATATGTAAAGGCAATTGGTATTTATTTATGTGTGATTCAGTGAGAGCCTTAATCTAGACTGGGTCATTTTAGCACCAGAGTCTCAGTTCCCTCATTAAAAAGATTTCTAATGGCCTAACATTTTGGGGTTTCTATGAATTATTTCTTCTAGAGAATGATCAGTTTCTTCATGGTGGGGTCTATAAACCGGGACAGAGCTGGGCAGAACCAGCAGTTCAGGGGATGACCATTCAGACACCTTGGAAGGGCCTTGTTCTGCATTGCTGTGGGGAACTGATCACCTTGTAACTGACAGTCTCCCTGGATCACATATTTTTTTTTTTAAAGAGAGAGAGACAGAGGGACAGAAAGAGAGGGAGAGAGGGAGAGAAAGAGAGAATTGGTTTTATTTAGTTTTTCATGTGGCCTTCATTGCTCCAAAACTTTGTTGTGTACGTGGTGCTGGGTTTTGAACCCGCGTACTCACACATGCCAGGCAAGCACCATAACCGCTGCGCCACCGCTCCAGCCCCAGATCACACAATTTTTGAAAGAGAAGTTTTTTCTAATTCATGCCATTGGGTGGAGTGGTGGCTCAGTGGTTATGACGCTTGCCCGGCATGTGTAAGTACATGGGTTCAAATCCCAGCACCCACATACGCAACTAAGTGTCTAGAGCAATGAAGGCCATGTGAAAAACTCAATAAAAATTTATTCTCTCTCTCTCTCTCACTATCCTTCTCTCTTAAAAAATAAAAAAAGCAAAAAAAAAACTAAATCAGATTTAGATAAGTGTGTGACTATATATACACACATAAATAGACATGCATATATATTTATTTTATACTTAAATTCATTAACTATATGTATGCATTTAATTAACATATTATTCAAGATATATTAAATATTAAGTATGTGCATTATTAAATTATGTAAATATATGTGTGAAGTATTACATGTATATAAATATGATATGTTTACTTCTCTGAATATATGAGTAAGTCTGGAAGATCAGTGGCTCATTCCTCTCTTTGTTGGCTTTGCATTAGAATCACCTGAGGTGTTTTGGTGACTCAGGTTGTATAGACAGGGAATTCTCAGCTAGGTGGGTGGAGCCCAGGCTTAATTATTATTAATTTTTTTTCACAAGTTCCAGGTGAGATCTAGCATGCTGGACATCACATTTGAAGTGAAGACATACTTTTCAAGATGTTATAATTTAAAGAGTAGAAAAATCATGCAAATGTGCTAATTGATCAGATGATCATACGAACTCCAAACTGCATCTATTTTAAGAATTTAATGTGTTCATTAACTGAGCAAATAATAAACTAGTAAGCAGACATTATGCAAACATACGTCAATGATAATTGCTCTAAATAGAAAAAGGGGGAGAGGAGAATGGTGTATGTGCGCACATGTATTTGTGCTTGAGCAAGTATTGCTGAGCTAGATTTTCCATTGAGCTCTCACGGATCTTTATGTTATATCCTGTTATCAATAAGGTGGAATGGAAAGACAGGACTATTTAATAACGATGGAGAATTAATTAGTTGCTATTTTGTTTTTGTTTTTGTTTTTTTAAGAGAGGGATAGTGAGAGAGAGAGAATCAATTTTATTTAGTTTTTCATGTGGCCTTCATTGCTCTGACACTTCATTGTGTACTTGGTGCTAGGGTTCAAACCTGTGTCCTTGCGTATGCTAGGCAAGTGCTGGAACTGCTGAGCCACCGCTCCAGCCCCAGTTAGTCGCTATTTTTTAAAATAAGATTAATTAGACCCCATCCTATCTTCTGGCCAAACATGAAAATTAATTTGGTGAATTTTTAAAAAGCCATTAAAGTGAAGAAAATGAAGATCAGCACCTGTTTTACCACCAAGAGAAGAGGAATCGTCTATATTTATAAGTAATAGAAAATTCACAAAGCAAAGGAAAGATTGGTTTGACTGCATCCTCATAAAATCTTTGATATTTTACAAAATCAAAAGAGGGATTAAAGGCCAGGTGCCATGGTCCATGCCTGTAGTCTCAGTGGCTTGGGGAGGCAGAGGCAGAAGGATTGCAAATTCAAAGCCAGCTTCAGCAATTCAGCGAGGCCCTAAGCCACTTAGTGAGACTGTGTCTCAAATTAAAAATTAGAAAGGGGTGGGGATGTGACTCAGTGGTTGAGGACCCCCAAAAAGAGTAAATTGAACAAATTGGACCAAACACTAAAATCTGAGAATTGAGCAATGAGAATAAAGAAACAGTTCATAAACAGAAATAAAATGGCTAATAACACATAGCTCATATAGGCCTCATTTATAAGAAATGCAGGTTCAAAAATCCATAAGACACCATTTTTCCATCTTGACTACGTGATTAATTTTGAAACATGAGAGTGCTCAGTGCTTTCCTGGGTGTGGAGATGGAAACTGTCTTGCACTATGGGAGAAGATGTATGAATGATTGCAGTGCTTCTGGAACGTGCATTGAGTTCATTCATGGCCTACCGTTAAAATGTAAGAAATATAAACAAATCATGACAGCTAACATTTAAGTGGGATTCATTGTTCTCCAGACATTTGCAATAATGACACATGTAATATATTATTACCATCAGCTCTGGGAGACAGTACTGCTGTCTCCTTCTATGGATAAATAAATTGAGGCCCAGAGAGGATAAGTCCCTTGTTCAAGGGTCTCTCACTTGTAAAAGAAAATGGAGATTCTAGAATTTAATCCTTCCAGGCAGGTCTCACAATCCAGGCTCAAAAAAAACCGGAGTTACCTGTGAGACTCAGGTCATGTAAGGATGGGCATGGAGTTATTTCCCAGTATGGTTTGTCTTGTAAATAATAATGTGTCCGTAAGAAGGAATGTTTGGTGGCAGTTAAAATGGTGTTAACAAAGAGAACAGTCTGATGCAGGAAAAATGCATTTCCATATGAAATGGAAACTCAAAGTGTGAAATTAAGCATCATTTAGTTACTTAAAAATCCACAGAAAATATTAGAAAATGTTAAAATATTATATTAGCTTCTTTTAGTCTTCAGTTTGTAAACATTCTATGTTAGGTGTACATTGCTTTAAAGATTAGAAAAAATTGAAAGGAAAGAAGAAAGTTAAAAGTTATAAAAATGTAGGAAAGCACTGAAAAATTCTGATGTGACAGAAATTTGATATTTTCCCCTACATTCATTTTATTAATACTTGGTAGGATATCTGTGACATTTCTCAGGACAGTTCTTTTTCTGGAGATGAATTCATTATTTAATAAACTATTAACCTCTTCATTTTACAAATACAACTTAACAAATACATTAAAATGTAATATACACACATCTAAACACACAGAACTGTGCGAACATCAGATATTTATTTGTACAACAGGATCCTACCACGCTTCATATGGAAATTAATAACCTAACAGAATCTCATCATTTGCTGGGTTGTGATGATGTACGCTTGTAATCCCAGGGACTCAGAAGACTGAGACAGGAGGATTGCAAGTTTGAGGCCAACCTCAGCAACTTAGCAAGGCCCTGTGTCCAAAGTAAAAAAAAAATTAAAAAGGCAAGGGGAGGGGCTGGGTATTTAGCTCAATGATAAAGTGCCCCTGAGTTCAAGCACTAGGACATAAAAAAATTCAGAATCTCACAACTTTATTTATTGATATACCTTGTTGAAAAAAATATATGTATATATATAGACATACATACATATATAAATATGTTTATATATGTATGTGCCCTTCACAAGGTTATGTTGACCTTCACCAGAGAAGTGATATAAAGGAAAAAACACTTTTCATTCTACTCAAAGTACAAAGCATAAACCTGTTCTAATTTTATTATGAGCACTTGGTACTTTCCATTCGTATTTATTACCTTTACATTATTGATGTTTGACTCTTGGAAATTCCACCAAATGTTTGGTGATGTTACAGGTCAGAATCGGTGTAAATGGTTTGGTAGCTTCATTATTCAACTTTTTCTGGGATTCAGAAAAAGTTTAAAAGAGGGACTTAATAGCCCCTCTTTTGTTTAGGATGGAAGGTGAGTGGCAATTGTTGAAATGGAAATTATTCTAGGTGAGAGGCTACCATGTATCCAAAATTTCATAAATGTTAGACAGTTTAATTATGCAGTGCTTCTGTAGGTGAGTCTTTTATCACTTCTGTTTTGGCAATAAGCAAACAGGCCATGAGATTTTTAAATACCTTACCCAAGCCTGGATAGTTCCTCAGTTCCTTTGTCAAATGAGTCAGGCAGCTGGGGTTTGTGTGTCCTTGAGACCAAACTCTTTGTAACACATTTTCTTCCCTCCATCCAGTAAGACAGAATGGAAACTGCAAGTCTTTTGGTAAACAAGGGATAGGGGATTACTTTTGAAATATCTGGATTCAGTGAATGGTCTCCATTGAGGAAGATCCTTCCAATATTTTGTTCTCTAAATTTTGTAATTAAAAGGGTGAAGGTTGATGTGTCTTAGAATCAAAGTTCAATGCTGATCTCAGTCACACTGAGTTGTGGTCAGCCTAAAAGAGGGATCTAGAAGGTAGGGAGCTGCGGCTTAGTCCGTTTCCCTAAAATAAACACATATGGGCATGTGAGTATGGACACACGTCCCTAGTACACACATGCACTCTTCAGTGACACACATTAATGAGTGATCACTATGCCAGACTTTAGTGGTAAGCAAAACAGGTTTAGCTCCTAGACTATTCAAACTTATATTCTGAACAAGGAAGATGCATTTTTGAAAGGTCAACCCACAAATGAAAATAAAATCATAAATCATGGTGTGCAGACTCTTAAGTGTCCTTCAGAGGCCTCTGTGTTAAAGGCTGGATCCCCAGAGTGGTGGTTTTGGGGTGGTGGTGGAAACTTTAGGAGGTGGGGCCTGGTGGGAGGTCTTTAGGTCTTTGGGGGTGTGCCCTTCAGCTGATAGTGGGACTCTAACCACTTTTTCTTTCTCTTTTTTGGTTCCTGTTTATGAAGTGACTATTTTGCTCCACCAATGTGTCGCTAACATGGTATGCTGTCTTGCCACAGGCCTAAAAACAGCAGGGCCAACTGATAGTGGCCTGGAACCTCTGTAACTGTGAACCAAAGTAAATGTTCTCTTTTGTAAGTTGAATATTTTGGGTATTATAAGGTTAGAAAGCTGAGTAGCACGCGCGCGCACACACACACACACACACACACACACACACACATTCCTACATGATTACAGCTGCCATGTATATCTTGGTATGCCACTGATTGCTTATTTTTCTAGAAATATTATTGTCCTTAACTTTGACTTTGGAGCAGGACTTGGTAGATCAGGCCTAAAACGTATCAGGCTCTGCTGAATTAGAAAATTGCACTGTTGGGGTTGGGGATTTAGCTCAGTGGCAGAGCACTTGCCTAGCATGCACAAGGCCCTGAGTTCAGTCCTCAGCCCTGAAAAATAAAAGAAAATTACACCGTTACATATTTCTTCTGCAAACCAAAATTAATTGCCTTACCCTGTCATTAATTCTCTATGGCTAAAAGTTCTGAGGATTGGTGACTAAGGGATTCAAAAATCTTCTAGGCTGTGTTTAAATATTTGTGTGTCACCAAATTGTTTAAAAACTTTTTCCATAAGAGAAGTGTACTTTTAGTTGAAGTTTTTGGCATAAGTTGTCTTATTCTGTTTCAGAGAAAACATTTGAAGCAGATTCCTAAACATGGATTGTGGAGAATTATTCATGACTCTTTTGTTTCTTACAGTTGGAAGCCACACAGGTAAGTGATTATAATTATTCACTAGTAATCTAGAGAGAATGTCAGGGTTTTATCATTTTTTTGTGGAGTGAGGACACTGAGTTTACTAAAATTTATTGATTTAAAATTTATTTTATAAAGCTGACTGCAATTTGTTATCTCTAAGGAATCATAGCAATGGAATCAAGTAATAAAGATAAATAAATGTGATACTATTGGATAAGGAAGGAATTAGCTTTCTGAGCTTATGTGGATAGACAAGGCTGTAAAAACTTGTGTCCTGAAATGAATTATATTTGAGGAGAAACTTTGGTTAATGTTATTTGAAACTGAGAGGGAAGCAACTGTCTTTACTATTTTTTTTAAAGAGAGGTCAGTAAGAGAGAGAGAGAGAGAATCAATTTTTATTGAGTTTTTCACATGGCTTTCGTTGCTTTGACACTTAGTTGTGTACATGGTGCTGGGGTTTGAACCCGTGTACTTGTGCATGCCAGGCAAGAGCTATAATCACAGAGCCACCACTCCAGCCCCTATTACTGATTTTTAGGAAAGTTTTACATACACTATCTCCTTCCTGAGAGGTAAGCAAAGATTCATCTCATTCTTTAGAAAATAATGAGGAAAGTATCATATAGATTTAAAACTAATATCAGGACTGGAAAGACCATACAAGAAGGGAGAGAAACTGGCTTCAGAGTGGAGGTCAAGTGCAACTTCTGATCCATTGACAGTGATTTCTTGGTAGTCCCTCTCTCCCACTGAGAAGGATTCTGGGAACGCGTTCTTTGGAGAAGAGCTGCAAGTTTTCCCTCAGGCGTTAGAGGGTAAAGTGGGCACACATGTGACTGTGCTTGATATATTTTCTAGGAGAGGGAAAGATTGCTGAAGGTATGGCAGAGTGAACTGACACTCTTAAGTCTTGCAGGCCCAATCTTGGGTATGGTTCCTTAAATGGATGCATGCATTGTTGAAATGGCACCAAGGCATACACGGTGGTGCCATCCAAATGCCGAAGGAGGGAAGTGGGTATTCTCTTCTTGAGATGGAATGGACCAGCAGAAGGCACTGAGTGAGAAGCGAGGTGTAGGAGGATGTGTGCGTATTGACATGAACTCGTAACCTTGCTCTCAGTTATGGTGAAAACACATGTAAGTCATCTTCGCATTGCTGTGACCAAATACCAGGTGAAAACAACTTAGAGGGGAAAAGTTTATACTGGGTCATGGTTTCAGAGCGTCAGTCCCTGGCCATTCCACATTGCATCACTCTGTGCCTGAGTGGAAGCAGAATGTCATGGCAAAAGGGCATGGCAGAAGAAATCTGCTAAGCTTTTGGCAGCTAGGGAGCAGAATGGGGGGAACAAGAAAGAAGGGACAAAATATATTCCCCAAGGGCATGCCCCCAGTGACCTCCTTCCTCCAGCCACACCCAACATGCCTACAGTTACCACCCAGTTAGTCCATTCAAACTTTTAAACCAATCCACTGATGAGTTCTAGCTCTCATTCTCTAATCATTTCACCTCTGAACATTCCTTCTTTACCCAACATGAGCTTTTGGGGGGACACCTCTTATCCAAACCATAACAGGATGTTTCAGACACAGACACAACTCTATCATCTGTTGAATAATGTTGCCAGGGTCTGGGTTTCCTGTCTTTTGTAGGTAGAGGGTAAGCACCTTCCACCTTTCATGGGCAGACACCGTACTATTCTCCTTGTAGAAGTCAGTTAGCCAGTGGAAGTTAGGTGAAAACACCCTGGCCTTGTCCAAATTCAAGGCAGTTCCAAACACAGACTGTTCCAGAAGGATGCATGTTCTTGGCATGCTGATTCATAGACTCTGCTCTGCTCATAAAGTACTGTTCTGACACTTTGACCTCCACTCATGTCTAGAAACAAAGACTATTTTTTATTTGTTGAATATGGAGTTACAGTTAAGGGGGACTCATTATCAAACAATCAAGAACAAATGTATATTCACATAGTTAGCCAAGGCTGATGCCATTCTATGGTTCCCCCCTTGGGCTCCCCATTGTACAAAGACTATTCTTAACAAGCATTATATTTCTTCAAATGATAACTGTCTCCAAAAGGAAGGAGTGCATATATTCAACAAAACACAGGCATATTTATAGAAGCATTTTAAAATATTAATCAAAACTTGGAATAAACCAAATGTTCAGTAGACACTTATCTAATTCTTCTACTCAATTTCTCAGTATTTGTTGATTTATAGAATTTATAGAATTAATAGTCTATACATGATGATGTATAGAATAATTCACTCAGAACAACAAATACCATATGGTTTCTGTACTTTTTACACATGTAAATCTCAAATACAGGAAAACAAATGAATAGCTAATGATTTGCCCTATTTTTGAGTGTCACATACACATGGTTCACACCTTCTGTGTTGAAGTATTGAAAGTAAAAGAGGGATTATGTGACGGCCACCAAACAAACATAACTCTTGTACTTTGAGATAGATTTAACATTCACGGTTTCAAAGAACACTTCTTCCATTTGGGCCACTTCCCCTTTATGCTGTGATTAAAGACACTGAGTTTAAAACCAGATTGTTGCTTTCAGAAATAAACCCTCGCTCTATAGAGGGATGTTTTCCATGTCCTCAGGAAAAGTTCCATTCAATTAAAAGACTCTCATTCTCCAAATGTCGTTGAAACATACCCTGGAGCCACCAGAGGACAGGATATGAGAAAGGGCCACTAATACCAAGGTTGCAAGAAGTACAGTAAGAGGGGTTGGGGATTCAGCTCAGCGGAGAGTGCTTGCCTAGCATGTGCAGGGTCCCGAGTCCGATCCTCAGCCCTGAAAAAAAAAATTAAAACAAAAAAAGAAGTACAGTAAGAAAGGAAAGAAGATTCATCCTCTAATAAACAAATCAGATCAATTTCCAAAACCAGAGAATCTGGGTGAATTGAGAAAGCAAACAAGAGTTCGAAGGGCAGAAGTAACAGACACCTGGATTTGGCGCAATGCTATATTAATCAACTCTTGATTATACACAGTGTAACCTATAGCAGTAACAAACATTGGCACACTTTAGCCATCCCCACACCTGCCCAAGAAATGGGCAGGTGGACTGGCTGGATACAAGCTTGGTAAGGTTTCCTGAAGAACTCCAGAGTCTCTAGGGATCTATATTTTTTTCCATGGAGACTCCTTGGCTGGGGATGTTTGGGGTAGGTGTGGTAGCACTGTGACCTGTGGTTTCTGTTATGGAGAACTTGGGCAACATTTTCTTTTATGAAACGGCGCTTCACATGTCTGTCTTCTGGCTGTGGTAGTTTCACTTCTTACACCTTCCTGTTAGGAGGCACCACTACATGTGTCGTCTTCTTTATGTTCAGAAAGTGTCATATCCCTCCCGGTGTTGGAAACACAGCTGCTGAAAAAGAACCCGTGGGAATGTGACACTGAGAATTCTCAGAGCTTTCTTATTAACCTTGTTACCTAGTTACCTTTTTTTCTCTTGATGCCTTAGGTAAAGAAGCAAGGTGGGGGGCTGGAGTGGTGGCTCTGTGGTTACAGCACTCGCCCGGCATGTGTGAGGACACAGGTTCGAACCCCAGCACCACGCACACGACCAAGTGTCAGAGCAACTAAAGCCACATGAAAGACTAAATAAAATTCTCTCTCTCTCTCTCTCTCTCTCTCACTGTCCCCCATCTTGAAAAATAAAAAAAAAAAAAAGAAAGCAAAGTGGATAAGAAAACTCTGAGAATTTTGTTTTGGTTTTCTCTCCCTTTTCTTTTGCTGATCTTTAGGAGAAATGTGTATCGCACGGTCCAACGTTAACGCGGTGGAAGGGGAACCTTTTTATCTGAAACACTGCTCCTATCTGATTGCACTCGAGAATAAAACAACCTCAGGAAGATGGTACAAAAGCTGTGGCTCACTGGGCCAGGCTGAGCTGAACCCAAGCACTACTCCCAGAATCACTCTCCATGACTATGTTTTGGAATTTTGGCCACTTGAGTTAGAAGATCAGGGCTCTTACTTTTTCCAAATGGGGTGAGTACACCTTTTTGTTTAACTGTATTTCATATCGCTCTTGGCCTCTGCTCAGCAACTCAGTTATAAAGAAATCTAAAAAGTCAGATGACCTATGCATTTTTTTTCTCTCCTATTCCTCTTATAACATTAAATAAATACTTTGTTATTGAAACATATAATCTCCTCTTTTTGTCTTCTTAGTGGTGATAATGAAAAGAGGTGACTTCGATGGGATTTCCTCTTAGAGGATCCTTGCTAATAAGTGAAGACTTGAACGAAAGTCAGTTTTGGAATTCAGCTGATCCTGTGGTCCAATGCCCTGGTCAAGTGAAATCAGTGGCTGGCACTTCATAATGACATTGTAGTGAAAGGGGAAAGGTCAGTCTGTTAGGTGGCATCCTCAGGCTGCAGAGAAGGGGTGACATCGATGGAGACATGACCTAGTATAGTTTTCAGGAGTCACTGGGAACCAGGTAGCAGTGCTAGAGGAGGAGGTGTGTGTTAGGTAGTCAACCCAAACCCAACAGCCCTGAATCAGTGATGAAGGGGAACAGGGACAGGTATCTGTAGTCTCCTGCTGTAGCCCTAGATTATGCTGGGATATTAATAGTGGAGAAGCACAATTACCATGAAATGAGAGCAATCACCTGCATGCATCAACCACTTTTACTAAACTTGGTTCTGTTTATAGGAAGGTACAGACACAAGTACATACACACGTATGCATTTTTACAGAAATGTGAGAAAATAACGCAGGACTAGCTGAGCAGAATCACTGTGTTGTCAGAAGTAACAGATTTTTTTTTTTTTTTTTAGAAATCTCATTCTTTGCTTTAGAGTAAGTCTTGATCATTATCAGCCATGTCTTTGAGAGTGGAGTGAGATATCACAGTGAAACCTCAGCATCACTCCTGTGGTTTTGCACAAAATGAGGTCATGGTTATTTTGTTTTTATACATAGAAACTCCCAAGAATCAAAAAAGAAATGGCAAGACTGTTTAAAAAGTCAATACATGTTGTGTGACCTTTTGAAGAGAGAGAATTACAGAAGTGGGTCACAACTAGATTTTTCGTAGCAGGTTAAGAAAGATTGACTAAACTGGGTCCAGGACAACAGATACCACCCCGACCTAACCCCTAACCCTGATTGAATAAAGGAACAAGGGCAGGGCAGAAACAGCACACCAATCATCTCTGACCAACTTGGAGATGGGAGGGCGTTTGCTATCTTTGTAACAAAGAAGGCAGAGAACACTCGGTGTTAGGAAGCAACAGTGGCATACATCATCAGCTAGAAAGAAGGTGTCAGAGAGGCATGGAGACACAGGGCGGTGGACAGGAGAGGGTGAGAAAAGCAGGGTGGCTCCAAGTGAACTTGATGACAATCCTGAAGGTTGCTGGAGATGGAAGAGTAATGTAAGAGTAAGCAATGGGGGAAGAGCAGCTTTGACAATAAATGGTGCTCTATGTGGGAGCGACTTACTTTAGCCACTTAGGAACATGGAAAATGTAATTCAAGTGTAGTATAATTAGTGAGCAGCATCCTGGTTGTGAATGTGTGTGTGCACGCATGCGTATGCTGACTCAGAAGTGAGCATAAACCTTTGTAGTCTGGTGTGGGAACTGTCACTATCCAGACCCTGTGCCTGGAATTCTCTCATGAGAATTGTAATCCCACCATTTTTAATGGACTGTGATCCATTACTAATAATCAAATGCTTCTGGGGACTGATATCTTAATCCTGCAGTGACAATCATTTTGTCAAATCACATTTTTTTCCTTTTTTTTAAAGAGAGAGGGACAGTGAGAGAAAGGGAGAATCAATTTTATTTTAGTTTTTCATGTGGCTTTCATTGCTCTGACACTTTGTTGTGTACGTAGTGCTGGGGTTCGAACCCACGTCCTTAAGCATGCCAGTCAAGTGCCTTAGCCGCTGAGCCACTGCTCCAGTCCCTCAAATTACATTTTAAAGAAGAAACAAATGAAGAAGGAAGGGGATCTACAAGGGACAGCTTTCTTTGAAGGAGTTGAAGAAATGAAGGTAGAGAGAGATGCACATTTTAAAAACTAATAATTAGGGGTTGGGGATTTAGCTCAGTGGCAGAGCGCTTGCCTAGCACATGCAAGGCCCCGACTTCGGTCCTCAGTCCTGGGAAAAAAACCAACAACTAATAATTAGATCTTGGGTTGATGATCAGCGAATTTGATTCGGCAAGGAGCCCCAGATGAACAGGCCAGAGGTTCTTAGACCCTTTCTGTGCATGGCCAAAGGGGGCGCTCTTAAGCACAGTGCACGTATCAGTCACCGGTAGCAGGGAATCAGCATTCACAGCTTTGGGTCAGTTGGGCTCAGCCTCACATCAGCCTTCCAGATCTTCTGTAGCAAGTTGGGGTGTTGCTCGTGTTGGCATCCACGTGCCCCACATGTGGCAGGCATTCAGTCTGTCAGTGTGTGCTGGGTGCTAGGATGTGAGGACTGCAGAGGGAAAGAAAACAATCATCTGTCAAGATAAGAATTTGCACCGATCCTATTCTGTATAAGCAATAGGTCAGAGAGACCTGGTAGTAATCTTTCTTTCTAGCTCAGTGGGATTGCAGATGGGGGAAACTGCAAACGATTAAAGAAGAGGGTGCTGCTCAGAGGGTCTTAAATCCTTTTCAAGAGCCAGGTATCTCAATTACGTTCCATGGTCACTGGCCCACTGCATTAACCATGCTGACGCTTTCCACCCTCTCCTACCCTGGACAGTCTTATGGAACATCATGGCCAAGGTGAAGGACCAGCTTCACATGGACTGTGAAAGCTGTAATACTGTGCAAACACTACTGATCCTTGGGGCCAAACAGATGTGTATTGGCATCCTGGCCTCATCCAGGCGTGTGACCTTGGGCACGTTGCTTAACCTCTCTGAGATTTACCTTTTCCATCTAAGCATAAGGAACATACTTGGTGCAATAGCTGGAAACTTGACGGTAGCCATGTCTTCCATCCATCCTATTCTAGACTTAAGGCAGAACTGGCAGAGCCTAAGCTGAGCACCTGCTCATCAGGCACGCAGCACGGTTTAACAGCACATGTCTGCTGTATTTAGGAGATGCACCTATACATCTATACATACATTGCATCTCACGTAGATCTGTACTTCACAAGTGTAATGTAAGCAAACATCATACTGTAAACATTTTCTCTTTTAAATTACTAATTTCTGACCATAACTTTGGTTCAGTAAAGTGCCAATATAATCCATATATAATTGTTCTGAGGGCTGGAACAGATTTTAGCTTACTCAACAATAAGAGAAAGGGATTAGAATGCATTGCCCTGGAGATATATATATATATTTCTACAATGATGTGTGTGTATGTGTATGTGTGTGCGCGCATATATATATATATATATACATACATATACATACACGTGCGCGCGCGCACACATACACACACACACACACACCCCTTTGGAAAACAGCGTTGGGACCTTTGGAAAACGGTGTTAGTAGTTTATGGATCTCATAAAACCTAGGCTACATTCCTCTCCTGGTCTAGGAATCTCTGTACTTGTCCATCAGCAAAGATGATTGAAGTTTGAAATATTTGCTGTTCTGACATCTACAATATATGGTCAGGTGTGTACGTGTGTGTGTGTGTGTGTACTGCTCAGGTTTTTATCTTTCACCCCATGACCATTTGTTGAATTTCTTGCTGTTCTGAACCAATAGGAGTCAGAGCAGGGTTTAGAAATCCATGAGTCAATTTCTTTATACAAAATTTAGGGGAAAATATTGAATCGATGACAACAGGAAAGATGGTTGATAGTTGTAAAGTTCCTGTTGTAATTATAAAATACCTTTACACTTTTGTTTCATAGAAATGATACTCAGGAGTGGACATTAACTGTCACCAGGAGAAGCAAGCATAGCTGTTTTAATGAAAAACAAATAACTAGCAAATATGTGGAAGTTAAGAAAGCTTTGCGGATATCGTGTGAAAATAGTTACTATCAAAAACTGATCAACAAAGCGTCATTGTATAAGGTAACACTCCTAAAGTATTTCAGCTTACAATATGGTAGCAAAAATAAAATTTCCAAATGAAGATGGCTGTGGATCATTTTGGTCTTATAATAGATAAACTTTCTGACCCCACACAGCTCATGTGGCCTGAGTGGCCTGTCCCTGTGGGGGTCCCCGTGTTACTGTGTAATGCAGTAGCTGACTTGTGTTGTGTGAATTATTCAGGAAATTGGACACCTGCCCCTCTTCTGACCTCCCTTCATTTTCCTTCTTTTTCAATTAATTAACTTTTCGGAGAGCTAATTTAACGTTTTCATTTTCTTCTGTTACATATACTTAAAATTCAAAACGTAAGTGCAAATATTTTCTCCCTACATCTATAAACTCATTTTCTGAAGTTGGAAGATGGAAAAATGTATAATGAAGAAAGCAAAATTACTCATAATCCCACCAACTACTATGGTTTTACATATTTATTATTATTTTATGTGTAAATATATACCCTTAAAAAGTGGTTTATTCTATTGTTTGTGTCTTTTATGTGACTTTCTCCCACATCCTTAAACATTCTTCCAAGCAGGAGATTCTTTTTGGTATGTACATGGTTTCATCTAACATATCCCCTTGCATTTGTGAGTTTTCAAATATTTTCTGTTATTTAAAGGCTAAGATGAATATGATTTCCATAGATCTTCAGGTGGTCATATGATTTGTCCTATAATCAAATCCCTAAATGTAGGTCACCCAATCAGAGGTTAATAGCAGGTTTATGGCTTTTGATACACATTATCATACTAGTCTCTGGGGGAAGGGGGCAGTTATGCTAGTATAAACCCACACATCTGATAAAAGAATCCCTGTTCCTCATACCTCCCTAAAACTGGGAAGTGATGCACGCCTTTAATCCCAGCAACTCAGGAGGCTGAGGCAGCAGGGTTGCAAGTTCAAGGTCAGCCTCAGCAACTTTTTTTTTTTTCTTAAGAGAGAGGGACAATGAGAGAGAGAGAAGGAGGGAGAAAGAATTAATTTTATTTAGTTTTTTCACGTGACTTTTGTTGACTTCCTTGTATACATGGCGCTGGGGTTTGAACTCATATACTTGCGCATGCCAGGCAAGTGCTGTAAAGGCTGAGCCATCGTTCCAGCCCCACTTTTTTTTTTTTTAAGAGAGAGAGAGCATGAGAGAGAAAGAGTTAATTTAAAATTTTTTTTTCTTCATCTGGTTTTTGTTTTTATTCCACTTGGTTGTGTATTTGGTGCTGGGGTTTGAACCTGGGTCCTTGTACATGCTGGGCAAATGGTCTACTATTAAGGCAAGTGGTCTTCTACTGAGCCACCTCTCCAGCCCCCAGACTCAGCAACTTAGTGAGGTCCTAAGCAACATAGTGAGACCACATCTAAAAAAAAGAAAAAAAAATGTGAAAAATCTAACTTGGAAAATTTCTTAAATTCTTAGTGTTTTTCGCCATTCTTTTCTTAGTAATAAATTAAACATTCTGATATGCTTATTATATCTTATTATTATTTCCTTTGTGGATTGCTTGTGCATTTTCCGTTTTCTAGCAGGTATACTTTTTTTGTTGGGTTATATGAGGTCTTTTAAACAATGCGACAGAGAGTATACGTGTGTATGCGTATAAAGAACAGACACACACATGTTCATTCACACGCACAACTCGAACCACATGTTGTCTGTGGAACAAATGTGAATGATCCGACTTTGTCATGGAACCCTGGAAGAGCTGCAGGAATTTGTGGTCTGAACAGGAATGAGCTGGGGAAAGCTGAAGCAATAAATGATTTCCTCGAAACTTTTGTTTGTACCTTTTTCTCAAACTCTGTTTACTTGGGATTTTTCAAGGAGACCTCTTATCTGAAATGTTTTCCAAACATTTGAGTCAGTCCCTGGTTGATTTGCCTGTTTCCTGTCAAATGTCGCCTTGTTTCACACGACATGCAAATCAGTACATTCTGCTTACTGGGTTTTAAAGTCCCAATGTGTAGATATCTGCATTTAGGAAATGGGCCTCCTGAGGATGATTTTAGCTAACTGGTTGACACAGGGGAGAAGTCCTATAGACTGATGGGGACCTGCTTGAATCGGGGAGCACAAGGACTCACTTGATGTGCCAAGGGCTGATTGGAAATGTAAATGAAGAGTCTCTGATATTTTGTGTATCTTGGAAAAATCACTTTGGGCTTGTAAAAATTTGACTTTTACAGAAACACTTTACTGATGTGAGGTGTCCATGTGGGTACAGCACAGATCCATTCTGGGGATTGTCTGAGTCCAGCCCCAGTGGCCACTGGCTGTGATCAGTCTATGGGCACTATGTCCTCCCCATCTGGTATTTTCAAAAACAGTGTCACCTGGTCGAAATCAACCATCCAGCTCTCATGTTCCCCTTCTGTTCTCTGGACTGTTTTAGGTTATTGACTGTTGGGTTGTTGAAGACTGGATTGAAGAAAGTGGCATTATTATTATTATTACTGTGACATATATGGAGAGAGAGAGAGAGAGAAGCTAGAATATCCTGTGAACTTGAATATGCTAGCTGTATTTCTAGCCTGTGCTCTGCCTTTCGGTGCAAGACTTCAAGGGGGGATTGGTAGCTGCTAGATGCTTGGTTCTGTTGGTAATCCTCTTCCCATCCTGAGTACTTGCCCCCAGACTGGTTGGTCCCTAGTGAACACAGTTGGAATGTTAAGTGCTATCAAATAGACTTGCGCAGAAAGTTTGGACTAAAACGGATTCTTTTGGTGTGTTGTTATTTGGTGTGTGTGTGTGTGTGTGTGTGTGTGTGTAAAAGACTGGTTAAAGGAAAATGCTGACAGTGGTTAAAGGGGCCCTCTGCTCCATTTTCCAGCACATATTAATCAAGACAGTGGTGAAAACAGTCACGGGACGGCTCTTCAATGTCCCAGTGGGAGCAAGGCCAAGTCACTGGGACATTTTCTTAGGAATTGTTGATTTATAGTTTCTCTTTTTCTCTAAAGATCTTAAGCTGTAAACAATGTGAATGATTGTAATGTGACTCTCGCATTTGTTTGCTAAAGGTATTTTAACTTACTTTTCAAAAAACAGGACTGTGAAAAAATAGCTGAAAATAATTCTAACCTATTGATACAGAAGAAGGCTGAGTTTAATGACCAGGGATTTTACTCCTGTGTGTTTTCTCTTCATCATAATGGGAAATTATATAACATCACCAAAACCTACAATATAACAATAATTAAAGGTAAGAGAAATATCTTAGAACTGGGAAGAAACAAATTTATATTAGGCAAACCAATCTTTCTTATAAAGTCACCTAAGAACGGAGAGTTCACTTTGTGGATTTTCTGACTGTATAACTAGTTCAAATAAATGAGGTTTAAAATCTTCATTTTGGTTCCCATCCATATGGCTTAAATTTTTTTTTTTTAAATTTGGGGCAACAAATGACAGTTAATATGGGTGAACCTCACATAAGTCTTTTATTTGGAACTTGAGTAAGTGTGGAATTTTTTTTTTTTGGCCATTAAACTTCTGCTGTCACTCAACAAATATTTATTGTAGACACAATTATTTCTTGAGGACCTCTATTTTCAAAAAGCTCTACTTAGTACTGAGAGGGAAGAACAGTAAGGAAATATGGAATCAAGTGAGTAATTTACTGTTCCAAGGGCCTAATAAGCCACATAGAGGAGCCATCATGTGCAATGGAGTCTTCTGTGAGGGGTGGTGGGAGCTGGAAGAAGGACAGAGGCGGGAGGCTGCACTTGAGCTTGGACTTGGAGGCAGAGCATCAGCATGGGGCAGGATGCACTGCAAAAGGGCTGGCAGACTGAGGTTGTAGGGGACACCCTTGTGCTACCGGGAACTGCAGGACCCCAGACTGCATGATGGAAAACCAAAAGTCTGGCATTTCAGAATTAAAGGGACCTTGGAAGCGATTTAACTAAACCTCACCCCATGAAGAATATGGCACCGCTAATAATGAGCCATTCGGTCACTTCTTGAGAATTTCCAAGGAAATTACCAAATCATGCAGAAGCTTAGTTTAGATTTTAATATCTGATTATTGAAAAGTCTTTTATCTTCCCATTAAGTCCAAAAGGATTTCTTATCCCTCCCACCCACTGCTGTTTGATTTCTTAACTTCACAGATTGGTCCCTTCTTAAAAATGACAGTTCTTTCCATTATTTGAAGATAGATGGCTTCTCCACACTTTTGTCTTCCCCACCTCATCATCCTTAAAAACGCAAACTTTGTGTGGGTGACTCAGGCAGCCAAATCTGTGGGCTCACAGTTTTCTGCAGCACAGCTACTTTAAGGACATTCTTCCTTTTCAACTATTCCCGCACATGGCGATATGCCCACATGCTGCTACTGGGCATAGTGCCACGGGGCTAGTGTCCTCAAGCAACATATATCTGTTATCTTACAGTTCTGGGGGTCAGACTTCTGAGTGGAGTTACTGGGCTTGAAATCAGGCTTCAGCAGGATTGAGCTACTTCTGGAGGCCCCAGAGGAGAATTCCAGAGGCCATCTGCATTTCTTGGCTCATGCCACTTCATCTTCAGAGCCAAGAGCAAGGATCTTCAAGTCTTCTCTCTCCTCCTTTCTCTCTTTCAATTTTGCTTCCATCATTTCAGGTCCTTTTGCAACTCTGATCTTTCTGTTTCTGCCTCTCTTTCATTAGGGCATGTGTCATTGCATTCAGGGTCCACCTGGATGATCCAAGATCACCTCCCCATCTCCACATCCTTCTTTAATCACACCTACAAAAGCCTTAGTCCACTTCTTCTGCTGTAACAGAATACTGCAGCCTGGGTACATGAAAAAGACAGATATACATGTGGTTCACAGATTAGGAGTCTAGGAGTTTCCAGAGCAAGGGCCATGTCTGATGAAGGACTTCAAGCTGCACTGTAACTCGGCAGGAGGTCAGGGCAGCAGGTGTGAGGCAGAGAAAAATGGGACTGGACTTATCCTCTTTCATCAGGAACCCATTCCCACAATAACCAAGCCACTCTTACAATGACAGCATTCATCAGTTCTGAAAGGTGACTAGGTCACCTATGAGATGCCCTACTTCTTAATGCTGTTACAGGTAAGCTTCAGCATGAGTTTTGGAGGGGACCTCCTATCCATAGCACTGTGCAACCTCATATGTTCACAGAGCTGGGGAGTAGGATCTGTTTCCTTTGGGGGGCTATTGATGTCATAGGTGAGAATCCCACTCCTGAATTCCTGAACTCAAAGTCTTAAATTCTGTGTGTAATTATCTGCCCTGGGTGCTTAGCTTTACTTTCTCTTGTGTATATTCTTTCATTTCATATAAATCTCTGGTCCCTTGTTACCTTACCACCTCTTCTTTCCTCAGTCATCTTTGCTTTCTAACCGTTAGCACCTCTTTCCTTCCTCCCTTGAAGAAGCAGTAGGGAAATCCATGACTAAATTGCATATCACCCACGGATGGTACCAGCTGCTTTAGCTGAATCGTTTTTTAGAGTCTTCACGACAGGGAGGTTGTGACCTTGGGTTCCTTGGCTTCTCTCTGCCTCTGTCAATGGAGCTGTGATGTTTCTCAGTGTTCTGCCGTCCTCAGCTGGCTGAGGCTGCACTCCAGCATAGGGTGGGAGGTTGCTGGGTGACTCAATCCAGCCTAAGCATCACCAGACCGGGCTGAGCAGGACACCATTATATACTTCAAGTCAGGCGCAGGAATCTCTTGTGTGAGCTCCTGGAAGGCTGGGGCTGGGCTGAGCCAAGCGAGGCACCAGGATGCAACACTGAAGGGAATCTCTTCTTGCGCCCTGCAAGGGCCAGGTTGGTCCCTGAAAGCGAGATCATTCGGATCATGTGAAGTATTTACTTTGGAGATATTCCTGTTAAATAATGTTGGACCACTTTTGCTCTTGGATAACTGTAATTGCAGAAAGCAAAACCACAGATAAGGGGGGACTAACGTATTATAGTCTTGGTTACATGGAGTGAGCATATATAATGGATGCTTATCTCAGAGAAGTTCAAGGTAACACTAATGCTTTTTCTTTACTTTTTCATATTTAGATCACAAGAATATGATTCCAGTTCTTCTTGGATCGAAGATTAATTATGTTGAAGTGGAATTAGGTATATTTTCTTTTCTTTTCTTTTTTTGTTAGAGAGAGTGATAGTGAGTGATAGAGAAAGAGACAATCAATTTTATTTAGTTTTTCATGTGGCTTTCATTGCTCTGACACTTCTTTGGGTACGTGATACTGGGGTTGGAAGCCGCATTCTCACGCATGCCAGGCAGGCACCACAACCACTGAGCCACTGTTCCAGCCCCTATATTTTCCACATATCTAATTTCTGCATTTATGAATATGGGCATAATTGAGTTTTCAAAGGGTAAATCTGTTTTATTGATTGACATCATGTGCACAACACAGTCTGTATTTAGCGAAGAGTACTACGAAATCAGGAAAAGCAAAATCATGTCACTGGATGTCGCCAGCTTCAGATGGATTAAAATCGACAGTCTGCTCAAAAGATGGTGGAACTGCCTATGGTTTGTAGACTAGGATTTCTGTCACACTGTGTTGACTTTTCTCTAATTGTCTCTGTGGTCATTTCTAAACATGGAAATTCAGTACTAATTCTATGAGGAGATGATTCAAACTTGTTTTGTGTTTTGAATATTCAGCTAATTGATTTGCTTCATATCAGTGGGCCACAATGGCTTTAATTTAGGATTTGTCTGACAGATCTTATGAATCAACAGGTCCAATTGAGTAGTTTCTTTCAAAAAGGAAAGCAAAAAAAATGTATAAATTCACATCTGCTAAATATACTGACCCAGGTACTTTGCTAAGTGATTGGCATACTTTATTGAATTAAATTATACAACAGACTCAGAGAGGTATCATGCATGCTTTATGGATTAAATAATTGAAGCACAGAAAGGCCACATAAGCTGTATAAACTTAAACTGTTGAGAACATACATTTCATTCATACATTTCAAGCCCTAAATTTCCCTCTGAGTACTATTTTAGTTATTTCCAGGAAGTTTCTGTATGCCATATTTTATACTATTCAGCTATTTTTTAAAAAAAAAATTCCCTTGTGATTTCTTCTTTCATGCATGGATTATTTCTGTTGGTTAATGTTCCAAATGTCTGGAGGATTTTCTAGCTATATTTCTGATATTGATTGTTCAACTTAATTTCATGATGGTCCATGATTATAAACTATTATTTCAACCTTTGGAAGTTTATAGTGACTTGCTGGTCCCAGGATATGGATTTTTTTTTAAGAGAGAGAGAGGGACAGTGAGAGAGAGAAAGAGAGAGAGAGAGAGAAATAATCAATTTTATTTAGTTTTTCATGTGACTTTCGTTGCTCTAATACTTCATTGTGCACATGGTGCTGGGGTTTGAATCTGCGTCCTTGCTCATGCTAAGCAAGTGCCGTAATCATTGAGCCACTGCTGCAGCCTGGATATGGATTATTTTGATGAGCGTTCCAAAGGTGTTTGAAACAAAGGGGTATTCTGCAGGTTTTGTTTCTATCACTCTCTATGTGTCAATGGCTTAAGTTGGTTAACGGGATTGTTTTCCTGCTCTATCTCTTGCTGAGAGTCTTGTTAAGATCTCCATTTGTGATGGTCAATTTGTCTACATCCTCTTTAGTTCTGCGAAGTTTTGCTTCATTTCTGTTAAGGACATAATGTAGGCACACACATATCTGTGCCTATTGAATTGGCACCTTTATCATAATGACGTATCTGTCTTTGCCTATCATAATATGTCTCTCCTCAGTGCCTATGCTTTCTAGTATAAAATAATCACTCCTGTTTTCTTGTGTAGGTGATTGGCATGTTTTATCTTTGTGTGTGTGAGTCCATTTACTCCTGATATTTCTCTGTCCTTATACATAGTCTGTCTCACATAAACTGCATGCCTTTGGACCTTTTTTTGAAGTCCAATCAATACATTGTTTCATATGTACTAAACTACTGATTATAGTTGGTTATATAATGATATAAAATATTTCTTCTTTTGAAAGAAATTACTCTCAATTATTAAAAATGTCCATCTTCTATTTATTGTTCATGGTTTCCTCTTATTTTCTTTCAAATGGTTACTCTTGATCTTCATCTACTAAATGCAGGATATTGATCATCTATAGGCATGGTTTTATTATACATATATAATACTGATTATTGTCACATTTTCTTCTTTTCATGTCTCTTTCTTTTTTAATAAAGAGAGAGGGACAGAGGGAGAGAGAGAGAAAGATTCAGTTTTATTGAGTTTTTCACATGGCTTTCATTGCTCCGACACTTTGTTGTGTATGTGGTGCTGGGTTCGAACCCGTGTCCTTGTGCATGCCAGGCAAGCACCGTATCTGCTGAGCCACGGCTCCAGCCCCTCTTTGCATGTCTCTTAGCTGCTTATTGTTACTGATCTTCGTGAATCAAACAACTAAAGTGACTGAAGCTTGCATTATTTTTTTTCCTGTGACTGTTTGCACTTTTCTTTGTTAAGCAGGTAAAGTGAGGGCTTGAAAACCTCTGTCCATTCAGAACTGAGCTGTGATTTCTGGGATGCAGTGTGTTGGATCTCCAACTGGGGTGGGGAGAATATTGCAGTTGTTTCTTGTGGGCCTTTTTCTAGAATGGACCTTGTTCGCCTAAGTATCACGAGACTGCAAGAGATGGCATTCAGTCTTTGCAGCCTCTAATGTTGCTGAAGGCCTTGGATAATCCCTCAAGCCTCTGCAGCTCACAAAATCTCCAATGCATTCTCTTCTCGCTAAGATACTACGTAGTGAAGTTCCAAACCAGGGACTCAAGGGTCAAATGTTTTCTCTCATTTATGGAGGCTCAAGCAAAACCCAGGCTTGGGTGAAAGGTCATCAGACCCAGTTAAAGCTTAGCAACATATAGTCTAGGCCAAGAACAGAGACGTACAGGGGGAGGGGAGGCTAGGGAGGGATCTAGGGAGACAATTGACAATGTAGCATACTCTCTACCAGAATCCAGATAATACTTATGCAATCATTTAGTTCTGGAAAATTCACAATCTAAACATTTATATCAGTTGGAGGGGTGAAATATAGAAGAATTAAGAGACTGGGCAATGTGGGAGTAACTCTGGTTTAGGAGCAAATGCATATCACATTTTTACTTTACACATATGCATGATTATACAATAACTCAACTCTTTAGTAAAAAATTTAAAAATTTTCAAGGTAAAGACCATAATTAGTAGAAATCAAATAGAAAGTGCATACACACACACACACACACACACACATACACACTTGCATGCACGCACAGAAACTTATTTCTATTTATTCTAAACCCAAGTAGATTCCTCCATAGGATATGATAGCAGGCCATCTTTGCTCACTCTATGAGGTATCTTTTTTGACTAAACTTTTAGTTCAACTATTTCACTTTATTTTCCCTGTACTTTGATGACTAATTTTTAGTTAATTTAGTAATTTCATTTTTCTAGAAGTTACATTGATAGTGTTGACTTGACACTACCTAATCTTGTATTAAAAAAAAAGTTTTTTTGTTGTTGAGAATTTTTTATACCAGGGATTGAACTCAGGGGCACTTAAACACTGAGCCACATCTTTAGCCCCCTTTTTTTTCTTTTCTTTTGAGACAGGATCTCACAAAAGTGCTTTGGGCCTCACCAAACTGCTGAGGCTGATTTTGAACTTGTGATCCTCCTGCCTCAGCCTCCCAAGCTGCTGGGATTACAGGCATGTGCTGCTGCGTCCATCATAAGTTTTAATAATTGATTTAAAAGTGAATATTTAGAATTCAGTTCATAGTTTGGTGATGGCTTGTTATTGCAATTTCCTCTGCTTTAATTTTTTTAAATTTAAAAACAAAGCGTAATTGTTCTCTTTCTGGAATGTAGTATTATTTTTTATATTAGGTCAATACTTATTGCTTATGTTAATTTGAAACCTCTGGGAATTCCAAGTTTATAAAATCATAACTGTGGTTGTCAACTTTTACCTAGGAAAAGATGTTCAGCTCAATTGCTTGGCTTTGATGAATGAAAAGGATACCATTTATTGGAACTTCTGGAAAGAAAAGGAGCCATTTACTAATGTACATGAAGAGAAAGAAAAGACGTGGTATGATATATGATACATAACAAATATCATAAAATATTTAGTATGAAAATCATGTCATATATATGTGATATAAAAGTGCTGAACTCCTGAGAGGTTGATGTAGTGTTTTGGGTCAGTATAAATTATAATTTTAATTTATATATTTTATCATTATAATTTCCATACCTTAGATTGACAATATATGCAGAAATTTATTG
>PVKS010009928.1:0-62139 GCA_004027875.1 Aplodontia rufa
AGATGATTCCCCCATATTCCCATCCTCCAGTCTCCTAGATATCCTTCCTAAGCCCTCCCTCCACCTTGTCCCCCACCCTACACCTCCAAGTATCCTAGGGAGTCATCCCCCTGTTGCATTGAGAATCATACAATTTGAAGTTATTATTAGCTTAGACGTCTAACATACTGCTTCCCGATGTATTCTAGCTTTCACAGATGAGAGAAACCATTTGGCCCTTGAGTCTCTGAGATTGGGATACTTCACTTAGCATAATTCTTTCCATTTTACTCTGTGTGTGTGTGTGTGTGTGTGTGTGTGTGTGTGTGTTTCCGAGACTAGGTCTCACAAAGTAGCTGAAGATGAACTTTGGATCCTCCTGCCTCAACCTCCCAAGTGCCTAGCTTATTCTAAAGTCTGTAAAATCCATTTTAAGTATTTGTCACGACTAGAACACAGTCACATTTTTGTGTCACCACGTCTGTTACTGTCTTTTATATGCAGCAATGGCATTGGTGATCCAGTAGAGCAGTTTGTTTTTCTAGCTGCAAACCCACTTCTGCAGCTGGATAAAATGAACACATTATATATGCATACATATTTTAAACCATATCTTAAAATACAAATATTAAGCCAGGCATGGTGGTGCACTCCTGTCCAGCAGCTCCAGGAGGCTGAGGCAGGAGAATCTCAAGTTCAAAGCAGGCCTCAGCAACTTAATGAGGCCTTAAGCAACTTACTGAAACCCTGTCTCAAAATTAGAAAATAAAAAGAGCTGGGGACATAAATACCCTGGGATGGAATTTCTGGTACCCTCAAAAACAACAACAACAAAATACTAATATTAAAATAGAAATAGTTTTCATCCTTTCAAGAAATAATTTTATTCACCTCTTCATGTTCATCTTTAACATTAATGTCTCTTATCACTAGATTCTCTTTTGAAACAGTCCCATGATACAACTGTGAGAGGACTCTAGAACAGGGAAAGGGTAAGGAAAGTCTGTCTGTTAAAATCCAAACAAAAAGGGCTTCAGGAGACAGGGAGAACTGGCAGAGAGTGCTATCCATCTATATCTATACATCCAAGTTTTCCCGCTTGAAGGATGATGCCCGACTGATTCTCCAAGTAGAATACTGTTTGTTCAGTTGAATGATGTCTGTAAAAGTGACTGGCTGAATTTTATCTCATTTTACTACACATGTTAAATGTGCCTTCAAACAATAAATAGAGCCCTAGAGTTCTGAAAGTTTAAACTTAAAGCTGCACATGGCAGCACACACCTGTAATCCCAATGACTTGGGAGGCTGAGGCAGGAGAATTGCAAGCCTCAACAACTTAAGCCAAGTACCCATATATAAGTAGCCTAAATAAGCATGCACTGGTGCTGTAGGTGTAGCTCAGTGGTAAATGATATGCTTAGTTCAGTACTGAGGGAATTGGGGAAGGATATGCATTGCCTATAATACATATCAGATTAATACCTTTAAAGACTCTTAGTTATGTATACAACCCCATCCTATAGGTATTTTAAAAAAAATACTAAACTGTAGGCTGGGATGTAACTTAATGTAACTTAACTAGCTTGTACGAGGCCCTGGATTTGATCCCTAGCGCAACACACACACACACACACACACACACACACACACACACGAAATTGTAAGTGAATGTCAAGAATTTCATCAGTTATGATGTTTCCCAAGATGACTACTTCAAAGCTTTTATAAGGTATCTTAACTTTGTGCTTAGTTTATTGCCTTTTCAGAAATCTGACACACACCATTGGCATAAAAACAAGCTATTCAGACCCCAGTGAGGAGTTGATTCAAGAAGACTGCTGTTTATTTCTAATCTGTAGAAATAGATTGTGTATAAACTAATTGAGGAAGAACTTAAATGAAGTTATCTATGCCTCCTCCCAAAGGAAGAACATGTGTAGAAGTCTGTCAGAACTTATCTGTAGAGTGATGAGGCCCCAGACCTCTCCCCCCATCCCTTTTTACCAAATGGGTAAATAAAATGTGTATTTATTTTGAGAGAGTGTAAAAGTTATTTTTTTACTTCAACAAAGAGACAGATTTTGCCTAAAGTTTATATTCCTAATACTATAATAAATATATCATGCTGAGCAAATAGTTTTAAGACACTTACTGCTAAAACATTAATAAAGATTATATTGTTCTTTTATATTGATTGCTATTTGAAGATATTCTTAAGAGTAGAAACATTTGTTTATATAGTAAAATTTATTTTCTTACTAAAGCTTTATTTCCTTCCAAAGTTTAAATATTTTCATAAACTGGGACACTAGAGCAGGTAATGGTGTTAGCTTTGGAGTTGATGCCTCTGACCCCTCCATTAAGTACAATCTTTCTCTGGTACCAGTTAGTACCAGTATCTCTCTGTTGTAATAAGTATTTCAAATGTCATTCCGTAATAAGTCACCATCAGGACAATTTTTAATGTCAGCACTTTTGGCTTCACATTTGGTTTAACTTTGGTGTGTTGTATTTTCTAAGGGAGCTATACTTGATCACTAGTCAGCCATTCCCCACAGCAGCAAGGTTTCATCGTTCTTCAGTGTCTTCATGGTTGAAAACCTTGACTGTGTACATGTATACAGCAGCATTACCTCTACATGGTTTTACCCTTTCCCACTGAATTCATCATCTTTTCAGCTAAAATTGTATTTATTCCTCATTTTACATTTATACAGGAATTCACTGTCTAAAAATATAGTTTTGTAAATAGATGATAATTATGTCAAAAATAACATTAGGAAAAGTTAATTTAGATGACAGTTTTTAGAATATGATTTAGGGCTGGGGCTGTAGCCCTGTGGTGGAGTACTTGCCCAGCCTGCACAAGGTCCTTGGTTCAATTGCTAGCACTGAAAAAATAAAATATGATTGATAATTCCAGGTTTTTTACATAATTTTTCTTTATTCTTTTGAAAACACTACTTCTCACCAAAAAAAAATGAAAAGTACATACAGATTCTCAGATGAATTTATGAATTCCTGAAAGAAATTACATCGTCACTTAAATCTTGTTTGTTTGAGGAAATTGAATATATAGTCAACAACATTTATTAAATATTTATACTACATGCAGTACTGTGCATCATATGTTGCTTTCTATTAAGTGGGTTTTGTTAACTGTGAGAGGAAGAATAATTTGAAGTCACTTTAACAGATAGCTATTTTTCCTGCCATTATCATTGTCCTGGATTATTTTATATTTTTTACAAATCAAACTTCAGCTACAGTTGATCAAGAAGAGAAAAGACTGACATTAAGAGAGTATGATATCAGAAAAGACATTACATTTCTGGAGGCAAAAAAATTTTTTTAAGTCTTTAAAAGTACAAAAAAAATTACCAGAGTTTATATTCATATTAAAGTGAAATCAGGTAGTTTTTATGATGTTCTGTTGATAATATAATAAATAGGAGTTGTACCATGTTTTAAAATATAGTGTAACATCCCAGCCATGCTTTTAAATTTTAGTTAATGTATATACTGAACCGTAGTAGTCATTTTTTATTTCAAAATGACCTTCAATAGTATGTTTTGAATTTTTCAGATCACGAAACTGAAAAAAAATTTAGATATATAGAAAGTATCTGATTTGGCTCTAAGGTGACAAAAATGAGGCTATATTACAAATTAAAGATAATTTTGAAAAAGAGGTAGTTAACCAGGTGAGGTTAAACAAGATTAAATGATTTGTGGTCATTTTATAATATAATGACAGTCTTCACTTTAAGCTACAATGTAAAGTGCTTTATTCTGAGATTAGGTATTGTGGCAGAAGCTAAAACTGCCTTTTTTATAACACTGCCAGAATACAATCTCTTTTTCTTTTTGCACTAACAAGACTGCTTTACCACCACAGCCCACTCTAAGTAATTAAATCAATCCTTTGTACTTACCGTATTCTCCTCTAGTGACGGTACTAGATCTGATTATATGCTTCATGCATATTCAAAGTACCGCACTGACAGCTCTTTAATGAGCTCTTACTTAATCAGTATGAACAATGTTCATCTTGTTCTTTTTTTCCTCATGCATTAGAGCTAGGAACAGTTGGGAAAAATGAAACATCCAGCATTCATTTGAAAAATATATTGTACTTTGAAAAGTGTCTAAGCTGAGGAAGTTGCATTCTGCCCTTTAAAAGTCTGATGGACAAATTGGATTACTAGTATTGGATTAAATAACAAATGGTTAGAGGAGAAATGAGAAAAGCTCACTGTGATCACAGGCTTTAATATTTTTTGTTACTTATAAAGCTAAAGGGGTCTTTAACCAGTTATTAAAGTCAGGATTAATTTGTAATGGTTCAACTTACTGGCTTTTAAGAGCTTTTTAAATTAAAAAAAAAATTCAAACCCCTAAAAACAATAGTGTAGTGATGTTAGAAGAAACTTTAATTTTTTTTAGTACTAGGCTATGTATAGATTTTCATCAATATATACAATTATAGATAAAATAGTGATATAGATGGTTTATCAGTTAATTTAAATAATCTATGTAGCAACATGTAATATGTCTTTAAGTATTTATTGTTAGGCTTATTTCCTTTTGAAACATGAGACTCTTTTAGTATTAGTCATTTCCTAACAATTAGGGGCAGGGGATCTCGGATTCTTACCTAGAAATCATCGGCATAAATTAAGCTGAAAATAATAGTTCCACATCAATATTGCTATACTCAAGGAAGCCGTGCTCCATTGAAGAAAATGATGCTAATTTAAGTAGGCCGCTTGCTTCTAGTATTGCCTGAGAACCTCAATTAAAGATTAAGTTAAACTCAAAGTTTTAATATGTCTGTATTTTTAGAAGTCACTTAGTTTATGAACGTTAAGAATTAGGTCTTTAATCAGAAAATAAAATATCATAAAATCTACACCTATTAATATTGCATACATGTGTCATTTCACTGATCAAAAAAGCTTTCACCAGGGTACAATTGGCCTTTTTCCAAATTGCAAGCTTTTTCTCAGCTTTTTCTTTTTACTCTTTCTTCTTTTGTTACTACCCAGGGATTTGTGCCTATCGCAGCCTGTATCACATGACCATGTCAAGACATCACATGGTCCAAAGTGAATACAAAACCAGCTACCCTAAAGGAGAGATTAAAAATACTGTAAAACAATAAAGACTTTTGTTAAGACTCTAAAAGAATCTACCCTAAGTCGGCTCCATATCATTCAGTTTTAACAGCATTTAATGAAGGCACATATCCTCGCTACTCTCCCCAAAGATGAATAACAGATATGTTTTGTAGGGATACTTTGAAATACATGTTTAATCTTTTGCACACATATCAGTTTTTTATATACTATTTTATTTTTAAAATGTCTCCAAGTTTTTATTAATGTGGAAATATGGAATGCTCATAATTTATGCATAAAAACAAGATATTTGAACACAATAAAATACATCATAGGACACAATATAATATGACCTCACTGCTGTGAAAGAAATCTGTGTATTTGTAGATAAAGCATAAACATGTTTGATAAACAGCTGTCTATGTGGTTTGGAAGGAGATGTGGTAAGGAGGTAAGGCGGGGTAGAGTCAGTGAAAGGACTTTTTAATCATATACCTCTGTATTATTTGAATTTTTAAATGGACTCACGGCATTCAAAATTTAAAATAAATTATCTTACTTAAAAAGAAAATAAAATTTCAGAGATTATCATAATCTTGAGATATTAAGTTTTTAGTAGGTATTGAAGTTAACCTTATGAATGCTCTACAGAAGTTCAACTTGGTCATATTAAATAATGGCTAAGCAAAGCAATAAACCAAGCATGGATGGAATTTAGGGGGTAAAAGACTAAGGAATTATAAACTTGACCAGGTATAATTTGATGGGAGAGAAAGGAAAAATATGAAGAAAATCAGTATTTTTCTTGAGTAAAATTATGGTCTACTTCTGCATGAACAATATCATGTATATACTATACTGTATTATAATCCTCAATACAAGCCATTGTTGGTGTATTGTGGCGGGAGGCAGAGTGATAAAGATGATGGGATGGGTATGAGGAATAGTGAGTTTTAAATATATGCTGTATGTAATCGTAAACTTTACAATCCAAATGTTAAGATTGTTTCTCTCATCAAATGTTTTCTGAACATTATTTTTACTGTACTGTGTTTTTTCTTTCACAAAGGGGGTTGGTAACTTTTTGTAATGTACTAATTTACAATGTATCCAATAGTTTGTAAATTATTTACCCTATTAGGAATGATGAATCCCAGAATGGTATATATACATATATCTTTAGTTTGCTTTGGTGGGAGGAATAAAAGAAAAACTAAGTTATTACAAGTAGAAGCTTTCACACAATCTCTGGACTTGTCTGATCTCTCTGCTAGTCTTATGATTCTCATAATGATTTTTCAATCTTTTTTAATCATGACCATATGTCTGTCATCACCATCAATTCCTCAATGAAACATAATAGCCAGTCAGCCTCTAGGGAGGATTTAAAAGGAGGAACATTTTGTTTACACTACTTAGTGTTAATATGATCTATAGGCATGTCCAGAGGGACTGAAATATATGTGCTGAACAATATCAGCTTTAGAAGTTTGGCATATATGTTTTTAAATACTGATTTATTTTTTCAGGTCCTGGACTTTAATCTTATATTATTATAAGCAGTTTAATGTATAGTATTAGAGTAGCTAAAATATTTTTTCATGTTAAAAAAAAACTTCTGCTAAACTATCATTTGGTTTATAAAATGTCATCTAATAAGAAGTAACTCTATACATAGGAAGAAACACAGAAGAAGAAGAAGCTATGATGCAAGAATGGTTTATGTTAGTTAATAAGAAAAATGCCTTAATAAGAAGAATGAACCAACTCTCTCTACTGTAAGTACTCCTAACTATGCTTGCTTTTCCTACAGCATTGATAAATCTTAAGCTTTTTGTTATTGCCTTCTTTGAAATTTAGTACTTATTAAGCTTAATTTTTTCTTTCCATAGAAATTACAGTATATTTTATATAAAAAAGTAAAAAATTACATATGACAGTTTTCATCCAAAGAGTAAGAATTTGTAAATAGAGTGATAAACACTTGAAAAAGTATTATACAAAAAGTCAAGGTATATAAACCATTCTTGTGTTTAGGAAATAAATCACCTGTGCAAAAGAATTTTGATTTATGTTGATGATTAAAGGAGAATCCTGTAGAAAAATAAAATTGAAGTTTATATTAAAGAACAAATTCTAAGTTAAAAATAAAATAACTCTATAAGGACAAAAATACATTTATTTTCTACAGGTGATATTAATCTAAATTTTAGAATAAGAGCTTAATTTCTTAAACAGAAGTGACCTTATTATGACTGCAAGAATTAATGTTAATTGGAGATTGTACCAAATGTAAACATTCTAGTCTTCAGCATTTAGTACACCAACACTTGTTTCTTTCTCCTCATAGCAATGTTCTTATGGTATGCCACCTAGTGTGGAAATAGGCAGGCTTATATGTTTTATTTTGTTGGAAAAATCCAATTTTATACTTTCTGCCATTCCTGAACTTGACAAAAGAATTATGATGCACAAACTTAACTAATCCCCAGGATCTTTAATTTGTCTCCATTTTAAATTTGCACTAGTAATATTTTCATAATTTTTGTATAATCTTTTCAAATGGAGTTTTGAATTAAGAGTGTTGTGAATTTTGAAAAACATTTTTTAAATAGTCTTAATATCTGCTTAATACGAGAAGCATTGAAGAATGGAACTACTTATCCTCAGATTAAAATATACCTCTATGCCATCCAAGAATTGAAAGAAAATAATAGCACTAGTAAATATTTAGCTGAGGAAGATTTTAGGTTTGTATATCATTTGTTTGGAGTGGCTTAAAGTTAAAGAGAAAAGTCAGTTATGAGTCCTAAAAATCAATGAATCCTAAAGGTTCTTGTAAGTGTTTAATGATTTAGTAATTAGCATATTGATGAACTTTTGCAACTTGCCTAGGGAAAAAGAACATGATTTGGAACGTCGGTATGAGCTGCTGAACCGGGAACTGAGGGCAATGCTAGCTATTGAAGGTAAGAAGTGCTGTAGTAGATGAGGTGGGTGAGGTGTCAGTTGTAATTGTAATACACATCTGATTTTACTAGGTCTTCTCTACTAGGGGCCTATAAGAATTGCACAAATAAAACCATGGAGGCAGAAAGAAGTATACATATAGATCTAAGAACCCTAATTCAGATAGATAATCACTTATGTTTGCTTTTAAGTTTGAAATAGTCTTAACTTTTGATTCAGGTACGTTAAAGCTTAAATTTCCATAAAATGTAAAATACAAGGAGTTGATGTAATTACATTTTACTTATATGGAATTTAAAGCTGTTTTCACTGAAGAGATTTAGAAAAGATTTATCATTTTGATTTTTCACCTTTAGAGTGTAAATTTTACCATCATATTTAATTGATGTCAACATTAAAATGTCATTATCCATTCTACTATAGATCTTAAGAGTCCAACTCCTATTACGTGAATAGTCAGGCAAAGATTGGCATAATGAAAAAAAACACTTTCATACTTTTCAGAATGCTTGTAACTAACATATAATCCCATGCATGGTTGATGATATCAGTAAACATTGGCTACCTTAACTACCACATTTACTATATATAATTTTTTAAAAATTCCTGCATGTTTTATAAAGCTTTTCTCCAAATATCTCTTTAGTTAAAAATGTCTTGTAGTTCAAAGATTTCTGCTTAGAAGCTAATCCTTTGGGCTCTGTAAAATGGATCTTTTGTCTAATCAATACAAATTGATTTTCCTATTCTATATTGACCTCTTAACCCATTGACTGTATATGGTAATTTTGTTCTTCACCTGATAAGGTACCTGATCCATAATAAGTCAATTCTAATTAGTTCAGAAACTAGAAATTTAAGTTTGTAAGGGAAAGCTAAGTGTGGAATCTTATATTTTTAAAACATTTTAATATAATGTCATCAAATAAAATGTACCTTGTCTACGTGTTATAGAAGTTTTATTTTTCATTACTTTTATATCCATAATCTCATTTTATAAATATGTGACAACAAACATTTGGATATCCTCATTTAGAAACTTGATTTACCAAAACCAGTACTATTACCAAATACTTAAAAAAGAGGCCATTATGCATGTAAAAAATCTCAGTTTCATTGGCATTCCTATCCCTATATACAGGCTTAAGAGTCATAAATAATAAAAAATTGTATCTACCTGATCTTCTTATACATATGGAGGAACAAGTAGAAAGTCGTATTTTTTAAGAAGATGGGAAAAATAATGGTTTTTTTTTTCTTTTTAAATGCTTGTAATGCAGTTGTTAGTCCTTTGAGTTATTGTTCTCACTCTTTAAATTACATTGTCCCATATGTGACAGTGCCTGGAATCTCTCTGCCAGTTTCCTTTGCTGGTTGGGGAAAAAGGGGACTTGAGGAAAGGAGCAGCCTGTTGATTACAAATAAAGACACTTTCTTGGAGAGAGGGGCCTGTCCCACTAACCTCGGCAGGATGTGGGCAGGGCTGACTTAGAGAGGTGCTGATCATTGTGAAGATCAGCTCTGTGAAGACAGTGTCCTCTGAGCTGGCCCTTAGAATGGACACACATGCAGTTCAATAGCCTTTTCGAGTGTTAAAACACCCCAGAAAAATCATGAATAGGCAACACTAGTTGGTTTTGTTTTGATTTTCTTTGTTTTAAAGTTCGTTCCTCTCCTTTTCCCTGATTTTTTCTACTTAGTAGCCATAGATGATTTAAGTAATAAATAACTAAAATCTTTTCAAGGAATATGCTGCTGAAACTGTTCATAAAGGGAAAAGCATAGAATATTAATAGCTATAGCACACTGAACAAAGTATTAACAGCTTGATTTGAAAGGAAGAAAGATTCAATGTAGCTATTCTTCTGAAAATCTATAATCACTTTGGCCTGATTTTTTACTCTTTTTTTCCTGAGGTGTTTTCATCACAGGAGTTTCACTCTACTGAGTTAAGTTGTAGAATCCCTCAAGCTAACAAACAAACATCTTTTAGATACTTTGCCTATAGTTTTTTTTGTTGTTGTTGTTGTTCCAGATTATTTAATGCCCCCTCAGGAAAGATAAATTCATTTCTGTACACATTGGGGTGGGCTTTTAGATAGTATGTTCATTTTCTGCACAAGAAATGGATCTTCTCTAGGATTTTGTACATCTTGATTTATTCTTGGCTTAGAGTTTGAAGTGGGTGCTCTTCTAAAGGGATTTATGCATAGGTTCACTATTTTTGTAGTTATGGTTTATATGATAAGCTTTTTATATTTAAAATCAATATGTAATCCTGTGGAGGAGCTTATCCCCTAAAACCCCATTTGTAAATCTATTTTAGCTTTGTTACACAGCACAGCCACAGTCTTCCATAGATTGATTAGGTACAGCAGTAGAATCCTATCAAATGGCCTGTTCTGATGATGATGCAAACTCTTTCAGGATTGCTAGTTGACTGGAACTAAAGATAAGACTTGACTGCAATCCCCCAATGTGCTCTTTACAAAACTAGTGTTAATTTTCATCAAAGTGCCAGGCTTATTTATAGTGGCGAGGTTGAAGGTTTACTGCAAGAACTTTAGATTCCTTTCTATTAAAGTGTTTATAGGTATTTCTCATGCCTTTTTTCAAGGTAATTATCAACTTCAGCAAGTAAACTGAATCGGGGAATGAATAATTGGCCCTATATATGAAAAAGAGTTTTTTAAATTAACAAAACAGCTCAGTGCAGATGGACATAAACAGAATCTCTTTATTTCAACACTTTGGTTCAAATGCAGCATCAAAACTTAATCCTATTTGTTGTGAGAGGATATGGCTTTTGTAGCAAAAGTACTGGAATCTTTAAATTAATCAGAACCCACATTATAGTCTGTCCAAGCCAAAGTCAGTGCAGCTAGCTAGCTGTGACTGGTGTTATAGGTGAATAATCTTTTCTTACAATACATAACAGGTAACAACATAAACTTACAAGTTTTTAAAATATGACACATCTAGGTGAAGCTATTTAAAGGTGAATTTTTAAAATTTAGTCTTGTGAACATCTTTTATCAATCTTCATCAATTTTAAATGCAGTATTATCTTTATAAAGAATTAATCAAAACAGTTAAATTTTCCAAATTAGCATTCAAGTATATATGTGTCTGAGTGTATGTGTACATATATATATATAATTTATTCACACTGTGAGAAAGCAAATATGTTAAAGTATAATTTTGCTAATGTAGATCCATTCACTGAACATAGCTATTTGCTCTGAAGTTGACTAATATTTTCTAGAAGACAATATAGTAATGAATGGCAGATTTGATGTGAAAATCTTTTAAACTTGTGCTAGAATACTTAAAATTCTGATATCAGTTAAATTTGACTCTAAAATGATGAAAACCATCTAAATGTTATTAATTTTAAAATATTTTTAGTAAAATGAGAAATGTTATTGTGCTTGGAAAAAGTTAAGAGTAAAAGATTTTTTAAAACCTCATGGGTTAAAAAAAGTTTCCTCTTTTATCCATATTGTTAAAATCCTAATTTTTCAAATGTTAAAAAAATTGGTTTTTAAAATTATTAATTAAAGCAATGAATGTGCCTGGTCAAGTTAGAAAAGGAGTAATTTAATTAAAAAATTATGTGTCTATTGTTAATTTTTATTTTTTCTTGACTTAAATTTTAAATGTAATTATTTTTTTTCCATGTGGGGTAGAAAATTTATTTTCTATTTGTAACACTGATATCAAAATGTTTTTAGAAGAATTACACATCTAAACTGATAATCAGAATGATTTCTTGAGATTAGAAATTAAATAAAGCTAAATTTAATTATTATAAAATTTAGTTAGAATTTTTTAATAAATTTAGCAGGGTTTTTTATGAGTTAATATTTCTAGAATTACAGTCACCTTGAATTAGACTAAATAACCTTAAAGATTGTTCCTTTCTGGAGAGTCAATTTATTTACCTGCTGTGGAGAATAAGTCTGTTTTAAGAACCAGATAGAAAATTTCACAGCATTTCTGCCCTTAGTTGCATTTAAATCAAGAGTAAAATTGTGATAGATATGGCTTCTTTTAGTTTTGCTTATTAAAATTCTTTCACTCAAAAAAAAGGTTTCCAAAATAGTGGTTTCTTTATTCCTCTCCATGCTATAGAATATTTCACCTTTTAGACAAGAATGTAGTGTAGTGATCAGTTATTTAATGTATTTATTTTTGTGATGTTTTGTATCGAATGTGGATAATTAATGTATGGCATGTTTCATTTATATATGTATTTATGTGTTTGAGCTTATAATGAAAGGAACAGTGATCAAATTGAATAAACTATTCTAGCTTTTTGCGGCTATTCTAACCTTTATTGCATGATGATGCATCTAATTTTTAATTTGTAAATACAAGATAGAATTCCCTCTAGCACCATTTGCTTTCATAAAGCTGCTGAGCAGTTTGCTGTCTTGAATAAATTTTGCTTTGGAGGGGGTCGGGGGGGATTTGAACCAGCACATTCTTGCGTGGTTTGTGAAGATTCACATGGTAACCAGCGGTGTGCATTGTTAGGTTTATCTGAATAAGCACCAGCCATGTGAGTTTTAACATGATTGCCCAGGGCAATGGAGAGAGAAGAGAGAAACCCCCGAAAGGCTTGCACTCCTGTTTTTTGGAAAGTGCGTTGGTTGGGGGAGGAGGGGGCTGCAAAGTCAGTGGCCCAGGTCTTTTTTTTTTTTTTTTTTTTTCCTTCCTTTTAAATCTGGTGTCCCGTTTCCCTCCAGGTCCTCATTTGTTCTGCTATCTGCCTCATCATCTACTTCTTCTTTTCATTGTTTACCTTCCTAATGAGGGAGGCGGGGTAGACTGGGGGTTGATTGACAGTTACAAGCCCTCACAGTCTGGCCAGAGAGCAGTTGGCTTTGGTTTCAAAATTGTTTTAAATGTTCGATTCGGTCCTGTTTTTATTAAATGAAACTGCTGCTCATCTTAAGGAAATTAATTATCAGACCAGCAAAGATTAGGAAATATATCATTGGGGCCTAAAACCTTCATGAAAACGGTCCCCACCCTTGGAAAGAGCACTGCCCATCCGATTTTCCAACCTTTAACATGATGTTTCAAAAAGAAATGTTATTTTTTCCTTTGCAAAAGTGCTTTGATTTGAAACCACCAAGCAAACGTCTCCAAAAGAAAACTGGCTGTGATGCGATCGAGAGCTGCAGTGTAATATTGCAGAGCAAATTTATTTTTTACTTCAAAGAAAAATGCTAATTAGCCGATTCACTACTTTTAAAGTTATTGTGAAGCATATGGCGCCCAGTGTGAGATACATCCAACTGCTAAAATAGAGCGAGGAGGAAATTAGCGAAGAATGGGCTGTTTGAGGTGAGAGAAGGGGTGGAGGGGGAGGGTAGGTTCTCAGGCAGATTCTCTAGCCTTTCAGAAAGATTTTATCGCCCATCTCTATTTCCCGCCTCCTCGTTTACTGCTCCCCCACACACTCCCAGCCAATCTTCTGGCCTTCAGCTCCCTTCCCCCACTGTGCCTGGACACAGGTGCGCACCTCCCGCTGGCCACAGGCTCACACCTGGTCTCCAGTAGGTTCCAACCCTGCCGCACCCATCTCCATCTGCGGGAAATATTTAGAAAGTAGAGCTTTAGTGGTGGAACCCTCGCCACAGCAGCCAGACTCACCAGAAAACACTAGCTAGTCGCTCCATTAACATAGTTTGCTGAGAGAAAAGTGGAAAAAAGCACAAAGGGGAGGGAGGGAGCCGGGTTGCAGGAGGCCCTGCCGGTGGTTACTAGCCTCCTGTTCCCTACAGACTGGCAGAAGACCGAGGCCCAGAAGCGACGAGAGCAGCTCCTGCTGGATGAGCTGGTGACCCTGGTGAACAAGCGTGACGCGCTTGTCAGGGATCTGGACGCGCAGGAGAAGCAGTGAGTGGGCTGTGGGGTTGGTGTCCAGGTGTGGCGGTCTGCCCAAGGGCCCAGAAGTTTGCGAAAAGTTCAGTCCAGAGGCCTAGAGAAGGGCGGGGCAGCTTCCTGCTAGCCGGGTGCTACCCTTTACCTTCCCGCTGGGGATCCAAATACTGGAGAGTGAGGAGTGCTGCACTGCCCTCCACGAAGAAAAATAATTTTGTTTCCTGTTTGTCTGACATTCAGGGCCGAAGAAGAAGACGAGCATTTGGAGCGAACTCTGGAGCAAAACAAAGGCAAGATGGCCAAGAAAGAGGAGAAATGTGTTCTTCAGTAGCCCTCAGACTAGAATCCCTCCCAACATTTTAGTCTTGGGTTCCCAGACCAGAAACAGTCGAACTCTTTGATTTAAAACTTTTAACATTTTATTTGGCTGGATTATGCATCTGTACCAACACCATCACCGATTATCCTCCCTTCTTTCCAGATAATATACAAAACTCCACAATAGCTCTGTTTAAGGATATTTTTTGTGTATGTGAGCTAGTCATGTTTTTGAAATCATGTGAAATAGATTTGCAGACACCTTGTGAGTGATTGGTATTGGAGGTGTTCAAGAAACAGTTCAGAAAAGAAAAAATGCTTCCTTTGTTATTTTCCCTCGTTTTTTGATGGGGGGAAAATTTGAACTGTTGTTGTTGTTATTGTTGTTGTCATTGTTGGTGGTAATAGCATAAGGACAGTGGGAGGGGGCAACTGGGGGATAAGAAAAATGTCATGAATGATTTTTTTTTCCAGTCCTACCATATGTACCACTTACTCTGTTACCTAAATTTCATAGATCATATTCAATCTACTTATTAAACTGTTCTATTACCAGTGAGATTTTCTGCATTTGTTTTGCATTTCATTGTAAGGATAATAGAGTTCTCTGCCTTCCTCAGAGGATGACCCTTTCAGGGAGCCTAAGAGAAATCCTGTGGTTTGAAGGTGAGCTGTGAGGATGTGACTAATTGACATGCAGCAGTTTACAAAGACAATTTTATCTGAGAATGCTTTTCTGGAAAATTATTTATTACATCTTGCTTGGTTCCTACACTTAGTTGGGTCTGGATATTGGGTCAAGAATGCTGTTAATATTTATTCTGTATTGAAAAAAGTCTTGCCACTACAAGTAAATCCCCCAATTAATATTTTCTTCTCTAGCATAGCACTGTCATTTTTTGTGAAAATGGTTATCTGTTTATTTATTACAATACTGAGGTTATAAATTTTCAATAAAATCAGAAACTTTCTTACCTTAAATGGTGCTGCTGTTTTTCTTTCAATGAAAACTTGAGTGGAAGTCTAAGACTTTTTCATGTGGAAAATGGTCCTCTGAAACACCGGGCAGGATACTGCACTGTCTTTGAAATTGAATAAGTTTACACCATCTCAGAGGAGCCCTGCTGACACACAAATGCAAATTGAAAGCTAATTAGTCATATTTTTAAGGAGTGTAAACTATCATCTCTTTTGGGACGGGTCTTCTCTGTTGAAGATTTGAGGGAATTTGTGATTCCACGCCACTTAAGAAATACTATAAAATGATGAATTTTCCCAGTTATTTTAATTGTTACAGCTTTGCACTGGTATAAAAAAGAACTATGTCTTCAGATAACCAGCAAGTCTGTGGGTACTGAAGTGAAAGGAAGAGGGTTATTGTGGGAAAGGTGGGTTAGGGAAGGAATGTGTGCGGGTTTGTATGTGTGAGACAGGGGAAAGAAAACTTTTAACAAGAATTTCTTCACCAAAGGGGGGGAAAAATAAACTGGCTATTCTATGGTAGTTTCCATCACTCCTCTACCCGGTGTCCAAACAAAGAAAGCTCGTTCAACAAGTCCGGAAACTTAGAGACAACACTGGCAATTACACTTTAGCCTAGATATCTCACTCGTCTCTTCTCTTTCTTCTTCTCCCCCCCGCCCGTCCAATTTCCTTCGGAAAAGTAAGCTGCCACTTCTAATTGCCGGTCTTTGACAGTGATAAAAACTTGCCACGGTAGAATTCCTTCATGACTATTAAGTTATTGAAAAGTTAATGAAACTAAATGAAATCGGGTATTTGCCCTCTTTATTCGAGCAAAATGGCGAGCTGTGGGAAAACTCGGAACCCGCTCAACCCCACTGCCCCAGAACCGGCAGACGAAATCGGCCGTCCCAAGCAGCCTGGGGCTTGGGCAGCCCGCAGTACCCATCCCATTTACGCAGGATTCGAGGATCCTTCCCTTCATAGGGGCCTTGCAGAAAGACGACTTTCCCCGCCCCCTAGCCGTTCCGGACCTGCCAAATGACAGACCGTCCCAAGCCCCAGAGTGATTGGGGACTGCTGCGCGACCCTTGTTGCCCCTCCTGCTTCAGTCCCCCGGCTTAGGGCTTTCTATCTGGGCTGCTTCGCGGCGCCCGAACGCCCCTCAGTGGCGGTGGAGAGCGGACCCCGGGGACTGGCGAGGTCAGGCCCGCGTTCAGGGTGCCGCGTCCCGACTTCGCTGCGCGGTACCTAGGGGGTAGGCTCCTACAGGCGCGCGCGGACTCAGGGAGAGGAGGAACCCGGAATGTGAAAGCTTGCACTGTGGGATCAAACACTATGGGCTGGGGCTGCGCTGGGGCAGAAGCGTTGGCGGCAGGCTGGCTTGGGTACAGTCCGCAGGCCAGTGCAGAACTTTCGCCTCTGGCCCGGAACCCTCCGCCCGGGATCAAAACTCCTCCCCCTGTCCCAGGTGTCCTCCAGAGTCGAGTCTGGTCTGGCCTCGAAGTCACCTGGATGCTGGATCCGGGTCTCTGGGCCCAGGTCCCTAGCCCCCGCCTGGGCCATGGGTTTTAAGCTGAGACGGCTTCCCCTCCTCCAGAATTGTCTCCAGTTTTCCCTCCCCGCGCCGCAGTCGTTTGCTAGAAAGGTCGCGGCTTCTGGTCCATCGTCTCCCCACCTGGACGTTTGCCTAGCCACTGCCGCCTCAGTCTTCTGCGCTGCATTCAGGAAACTTTAATCTAAGTCTCTCTCCCTCTTTACTCTCCTCTCGCTCCGCTCTCCCCTCTTTCTCTTCTCTTAATCCCAGGGTCTTAGGGGCTGAGCATTAAGAAAATTCGCCCGCAATTTGGGATTAGATAAATAACTCCCATTAGGGGAGGGGGAGAAATTCTGTGTTACTTGATACCTCCCGACTTCACCGAGACTGGTGGCAGCATCTGGAACCGAGAACGCCCGGACTCCCGCGTGGCGGGCCTTAGGGACCGCGCAGGCACATTCCAATGCGCTCGGCAGCCCCACCTCGCCACTCCGGAACCAGGCCAGGTTCCGCGGATGCGGCGAAACCGCCGGGAGAAGGCCAGAAAGAGAGAGGTTTCGGGATCGGGCCAGAGCACCTGCCCCAGCACCAAAGGGCCAAACTAGGCACACAAGGCTCAGACCAGAACTCTGGCAGCGCTAAACTGGCTACCTACCCACGCGGACACCACCTACGAGCACCCCAGGACGTCCGCATACTCTCCCCCCCGAAACTAGTGCGCCCCAGCTCGCGCCTTTCACTGGAGTACGGGGCGGGAACATATTTCGTTTCTTTTCTTTAAACTTAACAACGATCTCCGTGGCTACAGGCCTTGGACGGCTGACCGTCGGCCTCGCTAGCTGCTCCTGGCGGGGGGCCTGCGCAGCCTAAGGTGTGTCCCCGCTGGGCCAGAGATGCGGTCTGTTAAAGGTTCTCTTGGTTCTCCATCTCTCCCCCACCACCCCACTTTCTTCTTTCCTCTCGTTCTTTTATTCTGCTTTCTCTTTCTCTCTTTTGTAAATGGGCCGCAGTGTCTTTGTTCTGGAGAGAAGCGCCCGTGTCGCTGACTTTTGTGAACCAGAGAAGGATCTTGTCAAACCTCCTTTTCTCCTTCGTACTCCCCCAGTCCCACCCCTCCTTCCTTGCCCCTTTGATTAGATGTTCCCTCATCGTCCAAAAAAAAAAAAATGTAATTTCGTTGGTCTGGCGGCCACTTTCTTTGAACATTAGCTCGCTTTCAGCTCCAACTTCAATTAGAAGGAGTTGATTTTGAGAGATCAACAAAAGAACCGACCAAAGCCTTATTAAAGGTCCTAAGAAGATCTCCCGGGTCCTTTGAGAAGCAGTTAAGGAAACAGTGTGCCCTCCATCATATTCTGTTACCGTATTTTATTCGGACTCCAAAGGAAAGTGTCGCTTGGGGGAGGGGGAAGCACTTTGATGAGCAGCGGCTGCGGCCCCTTTTCACTCTGCGGGCTCCCCCTTCCTTCTCCTCCTCCTCGCCCGGCGCCCGGTCAGCTCTCAGTGCCCGACCCCGAGGCCCAGGCAGCGCGGGCTCTCCCCACCGCTGTGCGCCTGAAGGCTCTTTGACTCGCCCTCACACTTCTGTTCAAACTTTTCACTCCGCCTTTTGGGATGGGGGGGGGGGGATTAAGAGGAAGGGGTAAGAATTCCTCGAAAGGGAGCAAAGTGGTGCCTAATATTCAGTAGGAGGTGCCACTTAAAAGAATCGCCTTGTTCAGGTTTAGACCGAAAACACTTTTTAAAAGGTCCACACAGGTAGATGTACTCGACAAGTTTGTAAGACTGGGAAATGGGCTTCCTCAGTACGAACAACCAGGGGAAACCTCAAGGAAACTTCTTCCGCAACATGTGGAAAAGAAATTGAAAGGCAGGGGTCTGGGGCCACATCTCCCACCAGACTGTCTCTGGTGGGTGGAGACGTGGAGAGGCAGTATGAAAGAGTTTCTTATCAAAACCTCAGATTGAGAAGTTGGGTGTGTGTGACAGGACGGGGACACGGAGTTCCAACTGTTCAAAAGAAGCTTTCAAAAATTGCAAACATCTTTAAGGACCGGGAACCCCTGGAAACGATGAGGAGGTGGTAAGTGGCGGCGCCTCCCCTGCGGGTGCTTTTCCCGGGCGCGGGAGTCCTGGGGCGCCGGGGAGGGATCTGCGCGCCCGGAACTGCTCCCGCGCTTTGCGCGGTAGCTTGCGCCGGCACGAGCTGCCCGCGGCGTCTGTCTGCAGGTGGGGGCGCTGAAAGGAGACGCTGGGGCCCAGCGCGCTGCGAGAGGGGCCGGGGACCCGCGCTCCTCTAGTCTGCGGCCCGGGAATCCTCGCGCCCACACTCTGGCCCCAGAGCCCGAAGGAGCCGATTATCCTGCACCTCGCCTCTCCTCTGCCAGTCCCTCGGGTGCACCGAGTGGGCAAAAGAAGGGCGGGGCCCCCCAGGCAGGCTTCGGGACCCGCGGCCCCTCGGTGGCTGGGACTCCGACGCTCAGCTCACCCTCCTCGCCTTGCTCTGCGCGGAATTTGCCAGCGGAGCCCCAGAGTTAGCGCGCGACCGGGGCGGGGCGGCGCGCGGTGAGGGCGGGGTGTAGGGGGCGGGGGCGGGGGAGGGCGGGGGCGCACGGAGGTAACCCCCGGCTCGCTCAGCCATTGCCGGGCTCCCTGTCACTCAGCCCGCCCAGGGCCCCCGATTGGCGGCCTAACCCGGTTACGCATTAGCCTCGCGTTCACATACCCGGGGAGGGCAGTAGAAAGGTGATCAATCTTCATCAGGCTACATTTCCAATCACCTAAACAACCGAGCAAGACAAGCCACTCCGACAAGGTAAATTGCTTCATTTATTTAGTTTGCAAAGTGACTGTGCAGGACTTCCCCAGTCCCCACCGCCTCCACGTTGCACCGGAGTGCTGCAGCAAAGGGGAGCCGAGCCGCCTCCGAACTCTGCCCCTCGCATCCCCCTCCCTCTTAGAGGGCCCTCGGCGCGATCCCGGGCCGGGCAACGTCCTGGGAGTGTATGGAGCTTTGCAAGCAAAGTGTTTGTGCAATAAAGTGAAACCTGGAGGGATACTCACAAAGCTACTGGGAGAAAAAAAGGATGGGAGGAAGGAAGTTGGGAAAAGAAAGAAACCCGGGGGTCCTAAATCAGCCGTTGGGGTAATTCCTGTGCCACTCTATTTTGCAGGTTGGCCTCCCGGAGGGTCTTTGTGAGGGGGCAAAGTAGATGGTGAGCGGCCCCAACAGCTGAGGGCAGGTAAGGAGAAAACTGCGGGGCCGCCTGGGACTCCCGGAGCGTGTTGGTTATTCGTGCAAACCCCTTCTCAGACCGATCTCGGCTTCCCGGGTCCCCGGCACGTGGGCGGGGCTGGGGGGAGCGGCCTGTTTCCCCTCCAGAGCTGTGGAGGACCCCTGACGGCTGCTGCGGCCCGGCGCCCTCTCCCCCGCCTCCTCCGAAGTAACAGAGCTCAAGTGCTAAGTTAGGAGAAAGTCTTTGAAAACTCACGCTGCACCCTAGCAGAACCGCCGAGGCTTGGGTCTCATTTTCCTTTGGCCTAAGAGCCCTGGATGTTTCGCTTTTTGTCCTGAAATCTGACCTCCCTTAGCCCAGGTGGTAAATCCCCGAAGGCGGAGGCGGGGGCTGGGATGGGGAATCTTCTTTAGCTCTGACCTCTCTGAATTCTCTAGCCTGAGTCCGGGCCTGCTTTACAGAATTCCCGCGAACCGGGCTATAGTGAGAAGGCCCTCCGAGATCCCAGTCCCACTCCCCAGCGCCCCTTCCTGACACTTGAGAGTAACATCACGGATTCGGAGCAGCTGCGGAAGCGAGGCTTCGACCTTCCAGCTCGAATCTGCGTGGGCTTTGCGGACGAGGCCTAGTTCACTATTCTCTACCGCGTCCGGGCACCGCGGGTTGTTAGTACAATGGCAGGGAGCGCTGGTGACTTGCTGTACTGTCTTCCTAAGTCCTGGAGGCCCTTTGGGGTGCTGGTCTGGTCTCACTTCATCCACTGTTGGGATCCGGTTGTGCACAGCCTGACAGGGGAGAAAGAAGGCCCGGCCTGCGCTGGCCAAGAAGGGAGGGTGGCGGAACAGAGGCAACCCTGACCTCGGGAGGCGTATTGGAACTGCCATTTCTAGTCCTCTGGCCGAATTGCTGGGCCAAGGCTGATAACTGTGGTTGAAATGCGGTGGGATTCGGTGAACAATCGCTCAATGGTTGGGCACAGACAGGTCAGCTGAAATGGTGATTGCCGGCTCTGGGGCAGGGGCGCAACCCTGGAGACTTTGGAAGGAACAATGTCTCCCAAGTGGGCTAGGTGTCCATAGCGGCTGAGGTGCAGTTAGCCTTCTGCATTAACTCACTCAGACCCTCGCTAGTGTCCGCCTTTTTGTCTTGCTTTCAAAAACATTTGAAACAAAACGAAACAAACCCTCATGCTCTGAGCGGCCAGCCGTCAGAGCGCCAAGGAAACTTTTGCTTGTGCAATATGTTGCCGGCTTCCTCCGGACTCAAAATTTTGCCTACACCTGAGGATACACTTCATGGTTCCCGCTCTGACCTTCCCAAACTGGCAATGGTTTTAACCTCTTTTCACTCTTGCAGACACCCAATGAGTGTCTTTGGCCCATGCCAAGCTAGAAAAGAGGCAGTGATGATCCAGGGAAAAAAAGTTTACTTTTCGAAGAAGCTGTGGTCGATGTGCTGAGGCCTTATGGAGTGGAATTGACTGCCCTATGCAGTGTGTAGCCTGTACCTTTTCCCTATTCCGAGGCTCCTCGCCTTGGACAAAACCTGGAAAGCCAAAGTAGCTCCCAGTGACGGTTTTCCTGTGTGTCTCCTGTCTCCATAGGCGGAGGCCCCCAGACGCAACAGCTTGAAGGACCACGCGGTAGGAGCCCTGCACTGCTCCTGGCCCCAGGCCCCCTGGATCCGTCGGGGCGCCTCCACCCTGCTGTTAGCATGATGTCTTACCTCAAACAACCCCCATATGGCATGAATGGGCTGGGCCTGGCCGGGCCAGCCATGGACCTCCTGCACCCCTCTGTGGGCTATCCGGGTGAGCACTGCCCTTCTGCCCCTGTTCCCTGCCCCTACAAATGTTGGGGAACCTCAGCCTCTAGATTTTGAGGTTACCCAGTCTCTTTACATATATGACCTGCTGCAGGCTCACATGTGTGGCATGTGGAGAGGTGGACAAGGCTTCAAAATGTGCCTTATGGGCTTGGCACATGGGGAGTCAGTCTCCTATTGTCATTCTATGTCCTGCACAGAGTACATTTACCTAGTAATTCCTGTTCTATGGGTGGCTATTGTTTTTTGTGACTCTATCCCCTGCCCCAACATTGAGGAATGTGTGAAATAAAGAGCCAAACTTCCATTACGCAAAGCGGCTGGCTGTACTAAATTAAATTGCCCTCTAAACCAGTAACCTGCAACAACTTTTGCACTGGTATAAGTGGAGGAGTTCAGCTTCTCTACAAGGCTTCTCTTCCTTTTTAACCACTGAGAGGCTGCTGGAGACTCGTGCCTCTAGTCCAATACACACAATTCTCCCACCTGTGGCCTCTTAGGCATAGACCCTCGGGTAATTTCTTTTGCTCTGAGCTTGACTTTTTCTTGCCGCGGCTGGATTCTAAGCCTACCAGGGGACCTGCGTAAGTCCTCTGGCGCCGGTCTGCATGGCCACCACTGACCTGAGACGTCCCGTATGTTCCCGCAGCCACCCCGCGGAAGCAGCGGCGGGAGCGCACCACCTTCACGCGCTCACAGCTGGACGTGCTCGAGGCGCTCTTCGCCAAGACTCGCTACCCTGACATCTTCATGAGAGAGGAGGTGGCGCTCAAAATCAACCTGCCAGAGTCCAGAGTACAGGTGTGCCCTCCTGGGACAGTAGGGTCAGCGTAGGGTCACTGATACCAGTCGGGAAAGGTGGTCTGATGTGGGAGCGGGTTTACAGACTGGGCAGCCCCCTCTCGGACTCCCCCTAGCGCTGGGCGTTAGCCAGGAAACCGGGGAAAGTTAAAGGAAATGATTTAGAGCCTTGGATTCAGCCCGACCTGGACTCCTACGGCATTGAAAGTCAAGGAAACAGGAGGAAGAGAGAGAGAAAAAAATATTTTTTAATCTGGTCTTTCTTCCTCCAACTCTTAGCTGTGTATATGGCTCTGGGGCTCTAATCTGGGTACTCATGCATGCCAGGCAAGCACTCAAACCACTGAGCCACTGCTCCAGCCCTGAAAGTCTTTTTAGGATTGGGCGATGTGAGCTAGGCTCCTGGAACATAGAGTATCCTGTGAGTTCGACATTTGCTCCTGCTTCCTTGGCTGCCCCGGTTCTTGGCAGTTTCCCTAGGAAGCTTGAATTCTGCCCTTGCCCTTGCCTTGCGTCCTGGAGATTTGGGAATGCTAGAGTGCAGCTTGGCGGAGCCTAGTGCTCTGCCTGGGAGTACGCTCCGCTTGTGGCGTCGATCTGATTAGACTTTCTCTGCCTGGAGCGTACTCCAAGTGCAAAACCAGGCTGTGAGCTTTGCAATTTCTATTTTTGAGATGAAAGTGTTCCGACAGTACTGTTTGGATTCTAACTCAGAACTCTCCTCAAGGGTCTTTTGTCTAGGCTTATATCCCTGAAAGCTCAAGAAAGGATCAGGAATACAATTCCATGTGCTGAGGGCCCTCCAAGAGCAGTGTGAACTTTACGACAGTTCTATTTGGTCCCCCTAAAAGTCCAACGAAATCTCACCCAGTACTGACTCAGACCTCCAGTCGTGCTCCTACTCCCACCCAAACATTTCGCCCTGCCCAGTTCGGGCCTCCAGGAGACGACTCGGTGAAGCAGCTCCGGCCCTAGAGTTGGTGACTGCTCTGCAACCCGCTCCTCTGTATCTCTCAGTCGGTTCCTGAGCTCTGTTCTTAGGAAACGGAGCCTCCAAACATACAAGGGGCTTTAGGGCAACAGCCAACAGCAGCAGTTCAGAGATGGCTTAACTTCTGGCTGGACTGAAGCAAACGTTCCGCCCTCGGGCTGAGTTGCGCTAAAGATGGGGAAGTACACACCCCTACTCCGGAGCGGGCTGAGGAGGGGCTTTGCGTAGAAGGATGGGGGAGGGTGCCGGAGCTGGAAACCGGTGTGCGGGGGAGGGGGCAGTGTCTAGCCGGGCCAGAGAAAGGGAGGGGCCGAGGTTTGGTTTGGACTGAAGAGGGACGGGAGATCCTGGGCGGAGTGCTGGGTCCTAGGGGCGGAGGAGCGATAAGCTCCACTCGCTCGTCTAACCCGCCGTCCCTCAACCCGCCCGCTGTAGGTCTGGTTCAAGAACCGCCGCGCCAAGTGCCGTCAGCAGCAGCAGAGCGGGAGTGGAACCAAGAGCCGCCCAGTCAAAAAGAAGTCATCTCCAGTACGGGAGAGCTCCGGCTCCGAAAGCAGCGGCCAATTCACGCCACCCGCTGTGTCCAGCTCCGCCTCATCTTCTAGTTCCGCTTCCAGCGCCTCCGCCAACCCAGCTGCGGCGGGCCTCGGCGGCAACCCCGCAGTAGCAGCCGCGTCTTCGCTCAGTACGCCTGCTGCCTCCTCCATCTGGAGTCCGGCCTCCATCTCGCCCGGCTCAGCGCCTGCGTCTGTGTCTGTACCCGAACCGCTGGCCGCGCCGAGCAACGCCTCCTGTATGCAGCGCTCAGTAGCCGCAGGTGCCGCCACGGCAGCAGCGTCCTACCCCATGTCCTATGGTCAGGGCGGTAGCTATGGCCAGGGTTATCCCGCGCCCTCCTCTTCCTACTTTGGCGGCGTGGACTGCAGTTCATACCTAGCGCCCATGCACTCGCATCACCACCCGCACCAGCTCAGCCCCATGGCACCCTCTTCCATGGCGGGTCACCATCACCACCACCCGCATGCGCACCATCCGTTGAGCCAGTCCTCAGGTCACCATCACCACCATCACCACCACCACCACCAAGGCTACGGTGGCTCCGGGCTTGCCTTCAACTCTGCCGACTGCTTGGATTACAAGGAGCCTGGCGCCACCGCTGCTTCCTCCGCCTGGAAACTCAACTTCAATTCGCCCGACTGTCTGGACTATAAGGACCAAGCTTCATGGCGATTCCAGGTTTTGTGAGTCCTGGAGTGAGAGGAAGAGAAGAAACGCAACTACCTGCGCCCTCATTGGTCCCCATCCTGTTGCTGCTGCTGCACCGCCCGCCTTTCCTCTGCTTCTCCAAAACTGAATTTTCATACCCCCAAAAGATGCGCATTGTCTGCACTGCCGCCCCTATCTCTGTGCCACTTGCTTAGGGATGTGCTAACCTGCCTACCCCTTGTATGGGGGGACCGGTGCTTTGGCTTGGCCCACACGGTCTATGTGGGATAGCTGTGTGCTCTCGCTGTGAATCCCACCGAACTCCTAAGATGCCCCTTCCAGTCTTTCTGGACAACTCATGCACTCGCAGCCATGCGGAGGCTCTTCGCTTTCCCACTGTTTGAGCCCAACACTTTTATTTATTCTTTCTGGACACTGGAGTCACTAACTGGCATGTATCTGCGCATTGGAGTGCACCCCCACACTACTCCATATCGAAACAACCACTAAGTGTTTCTCTCATGCAGACTGTCACCCTTTCGTCTGCCCTAGGTTCTGCTCCCCGCCTGCAGGTCAGACCTTCCTGGCGTTTCCTCCTCCCCTGCGGGGTGCTCTGGGCAAGGCCTACTGGAGAAGCGCCCCCCAGCCTTTGGCGGTGCACAGAGCCCTGCCCCCCCCCCGCGGTGGACTAGTTCTAGCTTCCGCCTTGGCGGAAATACTGTACATAATTGGTCCGTTCCAGGGACCACTTAAACTTTCTAGTTGCTGTTGATTGAACTGAGCATATCTTATCTTAGCGCCCAGGAAACAGAACTTTAAAGATATATACAGCACATATATATATATGCATATATATAAAACAAAAGCAAAAATATGTTCCAACGCCCTTCCTCTTCCTTAAACGATGGAGCTTTTTGTTTTTCAGTTACTAGACTGTCCTGCCCTCTTCACATCTTCTGTGTATTTATTAAAGAGAACTTCTTGGTTCTAGGAAGCTGGGTGTAGAGGATCAGGAGTGTGCAGAAAATAGCCAAGTCAGGATACAGGGTGGGGGCTAGTCTGGGCTGGAAGCGCAGGACTGAGCCCTTCTTCGGTCTAAACACAGGGTCGCAGTTCCAATTTAGAGACCAAAACAGAACCAACAAAAAAGGTAAAAGCAAAACAAAAAATCCCCCCCTCCAGCATTCTGGAAAAACAAACCCCAGGCCCTAAACCCACCTCCTACTCCTCTGCCGGCTTCTCTCTTTAAACATCCCCGTTCTGTCTCGTGACTTTTTAGTGCACCTTCATTCTCCGAAATCTATGGAGAGCCCTCTCGCCTGTGTATTAATTTTGGTTTTGGCCAATTCGTCCAGTAGATGGGAAAGTAATTTGTAAATTTGATTTGTCCGATGTGAAGATCACAAATTACTTGTTGAAATGTAAGGCAGTTCCCCTCCTCTTTATCTACATTATTTCCCGAAAATAAATGCAAATTAATGAAAGGCTTGTCAGTGTTGCTCTTCTGATTCCACCCTCAGGTCCCAGTCTCGGAGGGCAAAAAGCGAGGGAAACTGCACTAATAACTGTGCTAATGACCTGTGTAGACCTGGAGACCAAAGAATGGAGTGGAGAGACTTACAAGGAGTCCCCCAATAGGTTCTTTTAGGGAAAGTCTCCCCTACCCAATCCTGCATCGGCCTGGCCTCCCCCACCCCGGGAGTTTTGACCCTGCACCCCACCCCCAGCCATCCAGGACAGAGACAGGTGTCAGGACTCAATTCCTGCAGCAATTCCTTTCTCTTCAGAGGCAGGAGCCTGGCACTGATTTCTTCACCCTAATTGCCTACACCAGAAAGAAGAGGGGGAGGGGAAGAGGGTCGGGAGGCGGGAAAGGATAGCTCTGTAATGCTCTCAGGGCTGAGCCAAATAGGAAAAGAAAACAAAACGACCAAAAAAAAAAAAAAAAAAAAATCTGTGTCCTGCATGTTGGCAGCAGACTACCTCCCTTTCTGCAGACCTGTCCCGGGTGGCTTCACTGCGGCTGGGGGATCCTAGTCATTCCTACCACGTGCTAAGGTGTCCTAAAGTCTGTCTGCGACAGAAGTAACCAAATTATCTTTGTATTGTAAAGTCTATTTAAAACATATAAACACAAAACTTTTAAAAAATTAAAAAGGGACGCGTTTCATTTGGCAAGGAAAGTCAACGCCCAGCTTGCTGCCGGGGGTCAGTTACCTTCCTCTGAGAGAAGACAGGGGTCGGGGGCATTCCCCTAGAAAATGCAGAAGCCTAGAACTGTCCAGACGGGCCTGAAACCTCCAGGGTGTAAATAAGGCTGAGAAGCTGTTGAATCGGTCTATGGGCGGGAAGGAAATAAGGAAACAACGAAAACTTTCCTGCGAAGTGACCGACACTCTCCGGTCACCTGCGAGTGAGACCTGAGTGAGGCCGGGTTCACAGAACCACCCCTCCTGCCGGGTCCCGCGCCCAGCAAGGTCGCAGAGCCTGCGTACGGGACGGTGTTCGCGGCTGCGTCCTCCCTCCGGATTCGGTTGGCGGGCTCGGACCCAACCTTTTCACTCCAATAAACCCAAGTTCCCTGGCAGGCGCAGCCCCCGCCTCACCGAGCGTGGGCCTGCGGGCCGAGCCGCCAGCGCCCGCGCAGGCTCCCCCTTGGCGCCGCCTCCAGTGAAAAGCGCGGCCCAGCGGGACCGGCGGCGAGCGCAGTGGCCCCTCGGGTGCGGGGCCCGCACGTGCAGGGGAGGCTCAGTGCGGGAGGTCGGGTGGGCTGCCAGGGCGGGAGGTTTCCAGCTCCCGCCGCACGAGCCTCGCGGGCGCCCCCGTCAGCGGCCCTGCCTGTCCTGGCCCCGGGCCGCTGGGGCCCACGCAGCCGCTGCCAGCGCCGCACGAGGCCCAGGTGCTGGGCGGCCTCCGCCCGCGTTCCCTGAGGGCGTTCTGTGGGCCCAGCGGCACTGTCGCCAACAGGTGGAACGAAGCCAGGAGCCCCGGCTTGGCACTTGTGCTCGGACAACCCAGTGGCCTCCGGAGCAAGGTACCCAAATCCCTGAACCCCACTTTCGGCCCAGTGTTTGTTCGGGCGCAGTCGGCCTGGGACGTTCCGGAACCTCACACTTGAGGCTGAGGTGCAGGTGGGAAGGTCGGTCGCTGAGCACCGGCCCAGCGGCCGGGGGCGTCCAGAAGCTTCGGCGCCTCAGTCTTCAGGCGGGGGCGCGCGGAGGCCGGGCGCTGGGAGTTCCCGCCAGGGGCACGAGGCTTCGAGAAGAGGCACGTGCTTCACCCTGGGCCTCCCTGCCTGTGCCCAGGCCCCGCCGAGGAGGAACCCGGAGCGGGAAGGCCCCGGGGCCTGCGGGCTGCGGCGCCACCTCCGGCCGCCCGGCCGCCGCGGCGAGGGCGAGCGGGGCGAGGGCGCGGCCGCAGGCCGGCGGGAGCGGGTGGGGTCCGGCCTGGCCCGCCACCTCTTGCGGTCCTCTCGAGGGACGCGGTTTGTTCTGTTGGATTTTAGTGTTCGCGACGCAATTGAGGCAGCTATAATTTAAGGAACTTAGGGAGGTTTAGCAGCCTTAGAAAATGTAGCGCTAAGACGTCTTTTCTGGCGTGCTCAACGAAATATTCGTGTTTGCCATTCGGAGCTTGTGTTCTTTGCTCCTAGTGTAAAGGGCAAAAAAAAAAAAAAAAATCCACCCTTAAATGGACGCGTGCGAGGTGCTTTGGGGGTTAAGCATGGGTCGTTACTTGTGAGTGTTACAGATGGTTTTTTAAATCTTAAAAACTCTCTCAAGGTCACCTCATTAATTTGTTGAAGCTCCAATAAGATTTGGTGAAAGTAACCACTTTGTCGAAGTTTTCCTGTCATCTTTTATGACAGCTACTGAGGCTACAGAGACAACTTTAAAAAAAAATTGTGAATTCTGTTTTAGGGGAAAAAAACCCTTAAACCTATAGGATTTCAAACGCAAGGAGGAAATCTGAGAGGAAAAACAGGGGAAACCTTAGGACAAATTCATGTCTGCTATATCACAGAGTCCAAAAAAAAAGCCTGATTTCTTGTCTCAAAAGAAAATGTCGAGTTTTCTTCATGTATTTTGTACAAAATAGCAGTTTCCTCAGCTAAATTGTTGCTTTTTTTTTAATTGTGAAAATAAAAGGTAAATTATACGACTCCCTCTGGAAGAATTAATGTTAATGATATCATTAGTGACTGATGACAAGCACTAAGACTGTCTTTAGAAGTACAGAAATAAAATGTATTTCATATATGAGTGTAGTTAATGTATACATTTTTTGGTAAGAGAGTCTGTATCATTACTATTCAAGACCAGAAAATCACTTGGCTTCTGATGCAGAATTAATTTAAGAACAGCAAAAAGATAGCTTTATAAAATTCCCTAATTAAAAACAGAACAAGTTCTCAACAAGTTATTCCCTTTTTTTTTTCCAACTTTCTCTCCCTTCCCCCATACATTTTAATGCCTAAAATGAGAAGGAAAAAAACCCAAACCTCTCAGGTTCAACAATAATTAAAAACCACCAACTTAAAAATTAATACTCAATAACAATGCATTGCTTATTTAACAGGAAGAAAATATCTTCAGTTATCTTAAAGGACTTGTTTAAATGGGTGTCTGAACCGTACTTTTTGAAAACCAGAAGCTCTTTTTTTTTTGGTTCTGGCTGCGTTTAATATATAGTTCCTGAGAAAGCAGTTATGCCTCTTAATCATCATGTTGATATTTACTGGTATCTGAAAAAAATTGGATTGTGTGTGTATGTGAGAAGGATGGAAACATCCCATTTTGATCCAATGTTTCTTTAATTGTGGTTTAAAACGGAGTTGGATTTTCCTTTCCTTAAAACACATCAGGTGCACAATCCTTCAAAAGCTTTAGAAGACCATAAATATTTGCCAACAGTCTTCAGTAATTTAGGTGAAATGGCAGTTACATAGTAAAGCTAAAGTAGAAATTGCTTTTAAATGTATCCAGTTTTTACTTAGAAAAAAATTAAGCAAAGAAATGTGCTATGCTTGAAACTATATTGCCTATTACTCTAATATGTAAAAATGTACATTTATGTTGCTGGGACTGTTACTTGAAAAATAAGGATATGCTTAAAATATTTTGGAGTTCTTTCTAATCAAATAAGACTTAGGCTCCATTTAATCAATGACTACCCATCGAAATTTGGACTTTGAGAATCCATTATGTTTCAAAAATTGTACATCTTTTACTCCGTTTAGATCCTTTACTTGGTGACTAATATTATCAAAGGGACAAAATTACATTCCATTCCAAAGGTCACAAATACCTTTTTAAAAAGGTTAATCTTTATTGAACAGCTTATGAAAACTATTTCAGAAAATTTTAGAAATTCTTTTAAAGTGGATTGTAAAATTAGGATTTAAGAAGCTTGAGTCCAAATTTTTTTCAGGATTGAAGTGGAGTATAAATAAATCATAACTAATTTTGACACTTGGGGGGTAAAAACTAAAATGTAAGAATAAACGGTCTCTGATTCAACAGCTTGGTGTCTAAAGAGCTTATAAAATATTTTTAGTACACAAATATGTATGTTCAAAGCTCTAAATGCTTCTAAGATATACCGTCATCTGTCATAGCTATTTCAATGTAGGAATCATATTTTCTTTTTAAATGTTATTTTAAAATTTTTACTGTGAAATATATATATGAAAGAAGTTATAAAACAGATTTTTACACTTTAAAGAATAGTAAAATATACATGAAGTGACAGGTTTTTAACAAATACTTTGAAAAGTAGATTTGCATTTGGTTACAATATCAGTGTTTAAATTTGATGTTACATAAAATATATGTATGTTTTAGGTATTTTGTTAAGTCCTTTGACACCTAGAGTCATAAGATACACAAGTTCTTTTTTTTTAAATGCAAGTTCTATAGGCCTTTGTAAATTTATAGTTATTTGATGAAGAAATATGCTTTATGTCTACTTATGTTCTTAATGAAAGAGCACCAAGAGAAGCTTTGTTTCCCAAGCATTTGTATTTGACCTCATTCAAAGCTATAGTTTTAAGTCTTGATTTCATTGCTAGTGACTCTGAAATACAAATTTCTAGCCAAGACCTCTTTTGGACTTCATATAGCCTATGTATCCTGTGAAAGGAGTCCATTGAATTGTAGCTCTTAGGAAGTTAATATGTGATGTCTGGGACTTGCTTCATAATATTTGAGGAAGAATGGGAAAGAATTTGAGTATAGATGAAACAAGTAGCATTTGAGTTGATCGTTAAAGCGGAGGGAGAGCACACAGCACTTCAGCATAGATACTGATAGTTAAGATTGTTTTCATGATTAAAAAATGAATTAAATGCCTGGGAGTGGAGTTCAGTTATAGTACTTGCCTAGCATGTGTGAGACCCTGGTTTGATCCCCAGCACCCCTCTACCCAAAAACTGAAAAAATTAATAATTATTAGTTTACATGGTAGCATTAACATTTTTTTTAAAAATCTGGTCAAGTCCTAAGAGTTTGGTGGTGGTAAGGTAAGGTTCAGAGTGGTTTGGTTCCTAATTCAACATTACATAGTGGTACGCAGCAAGCAGATGTTGGTACTCAGAATTCAGATTCCATGTTCTTTTGCTATAAGAGCTACCTAAATTTTTTAGTATGTAGACATTAATTTTAAAAAACATATTTGAGAATCAGATTAACATAAACCAAATTGAAAAGTTTTCTCGCTCACTCTCTCTCTCTCTCTTTCTTTCTCTCTCTCTTTCTCTTTCTTTTTCCTCTTTGTTTCCTGTGCTAGGGATCAAACCTAGGGCCTTGGGCATACTAGGCAAGCCCCCTACCACTGAGCTACACCCCCAGCCTGAAGCTGTAGTGTTTGAGGTTTGATAATTGAAAATGACTGTGTGGGATATTCTTAACATTCTATTTCTGGGCATCACGTAAATCTACTTTTAATCAGAGATGGTAATAGAGTGTTCAATGAGAACACTGGTCTGATACTAGGTTTAGTCTACGTCCACTTTTAGTTTCTTACTGATTTTAATTTCTAAGTAATTTATAAATTCCTTACTGGTTGGCTCTTGTTTATGGGTGGTATTTTATGTTCTTCAGTCAGTTCTTTTGTTTTATTTTTTTGGAGGGGGGATTTGTGTGTTTTTTGCTCCTTAAGACATTGCTTTGCTACACTTCAGAAGTTCTAACCCAGGAAAATTTATGTAAACCAGATAGGGAGTGGGGAATAGATTAGTGTCTCTGTATTTGAGATTTAATTTATTTGTAAACAAACATTCAGAATTTGTTTGGAACCACACCAACTTGATAACTTATTTTTGAGTTTTATAGCATATAGCCTGGTTTCTTAATCTAACTGATGAAAAATCTTTGTCTTTTTAGGTAAATATTTATTTTTCAGAGCTTGGTCTAAAAACTTAGAAATTGGTTAACAAGTGGTTAACAAGTGGTACAATAGAGATCATATCATTTTATAGATTTCCTTTATCCAAAAGCAAAGGTAATATTATTTTATCTTTATATCTTCAGGGGTTTTGTTTGTTTTTTTATTTTTGTACTGAGACCAGCATCACTCTACCAATGAGCTACACCCCCAGAACTTTTTATTTTTTGAGACAGGGTCTTGCTAAGTTACCCATGCTGACCTCCATCTTGGAATCCTCCTGTCTCAGCCTCCTGAGTAGCTGGGATTAAAGAGATAACCACCATACCCAGCTTATTTTTTCAGTTTTTGGAACCCTCATTTTATGAGTCCATTCTTCCTCAATCTTCCCCTTACCTGAAGCAAAAAATAAAGGTAATCATGCTTGGAGAAGAAAATAGATCATGCCTTTTTCTCCCTGTACTTTCTCAGTCAAGGTATAAACTTTACCATGCACTCCAATCAGCACCTGATAGTTCCTTCATATCTTTTATTTGAATTTTTTTAAAGGAACTGAGTTGGTTGTTTTTATTATTGTTTTACCCTGAGATTGTCTTCTAGTCAATAAGTCAGCTAAACATTTTATCTCAGGAAATATTAGAAACCAGTGGAGGTTCAACCCAAGAGAAACCTAAATGTTAGGACAGGTTTCTGATATTCTTAGCCCTTGGCATAGGGCAAGACACACAGTGGGACTTAACAATGTTTGTTAAATGAAAGAACTAGTCCAGTCATCAGCCTTGAAAAAAATTTATATGTAACTTATCCCAGATGCATAATTGCCTTTTTTTCTTGTTGTTATTCAAAATCAGTTTTGAATGGACATGATAGCATGGTTTCTTTTTTCTTTTTTTTTTTTTTTAAGAGAGAAACAACTTTATTTAGTTTTTTTTTTTTTTTTACATGGCTTTAGTTACTCCAACACTTAGTTGTGTAAGTGGTGCTGGGGTTTGAACCCAGGTCCTCGTGCTTGCCAGGCAAGCGCCGAAACCGCTGAGCCACCACTCCAGCCCCTGATAGCATGGTTTCTTAGTCTCTCTTTTGCTGGTTGGTTGGTTGGTTGCAGTGCTGGAGATTGAAACCAGGGCCTTGTGCTTGCTATACAGTGCCACTGAGCTACACGCTCAGCTCTTAGTTTCTTTTAATCATCTTTAGATTCAAGATCGTGTGGTTACTTTTCACTACCACATCTCTTATAAGACCATTTAAAAATTTAGCTCATTAAAATATTGTTATAAAATTATTTACATTTTGTTAAGTTTATATATGTTCATTTTATCAAATGGTTATCAACACTGCACAATCACCAATGCCCAGGTGAAGAAATAGGATATTATTGGACTTCTTGGCTATTTGTCTCTCCATTGCCCTGTCATTTATTCTTGTATTTCCTCTCTTACATAACCACTGTCTATGCATTCCTAAAGAATATGGATTCATTTTGTCTATTCAAAATTTTATATGAATATAATTGCATGATACATTTTTGTAACTTTTCACTTAATGTTATGTTTACCGTTTTTGATATTATGAATTCAATAATTTGTTCTTTAACATTGCTGCATGTTTGATGATATTCCACCATATGAATGTACTGTTGGTAGGCATTTGGGTTGTTTCCAATTTGGGGCAATTATAACAGTGCCACTGAACATTCTTTTGTGTATATCCTTGTGCACTTAAGGAGGTAAATCTATAGGTTTTTACCTTAAGAGTAAAGTTTCTGAGCCATAAGGCATGTATATTTTTAACTTGGCTAGGTACTGGCATAATTTTCCAAAATGGTTATGTTAATTTATGTTCCCAAATAGTAAATGAGAATTCTAGGTGCTCCATATTTTTTCCAAAACTTAGCATTGTTAGACTTTTAAAACTTTGCAAATTTGTTGGGCAGAGTTATGGTTTTATTTTCTTGATTATTGATAAGATTGAGCTCCATACATTTTGTTGTCTTTTTGAATGTCCTTTGTGAAGTGTCTGTTATCATATTTGCCTTTTTCCCCCTATTAGATTGTCTGCCTTTTCTCTGGTTTGTAAGAGCTCCTAATACTACGTGCATATTAGTGCTTTGTCATTTTTTTTGTGTTGCAAATATTTGTGGATTGTACTTTCTCCTTTTTTATGGTGCTTTTAAGTAGTTTGAATTTCTTAAGCTTTTCCTCTCTGGTGCTTTTGTGTGTCTTATGTAAGAAATCCTTTCTAACTCTTGATGATGAAACTATTTTCCCATTTTGGGGGGCAGGTGGTGCCAGGGATTGAACCCAGCAGTGCTTAACGATTGCTCCCACATCTCTAGCCCCTCCCCTTGTTTAAGGTTTTGTTTCTTTTTTTGTTTTTTTTTGTTTGTTTGTTTGTTTTTGAGACAGGGTCTTGCTAAATTGCTTAGGGCTTTGCTAAATTGTTGAGGCTGGCTTTGAATTTGTAATCCTCCTCCTGCCTCAGCCTACTAAGCCGCTGGGATTACAGGCATGTGCCACCATGCCCCATTTCCATATTTTCTTACAAAAGTCTTCCTTAAAAGTTTCACCTTAAATATTTAAAGCTTGACATTTTGTGTGTGTGTAACATTTGGCACTGGTTCCTCTTCTTCCTTCTTGAAACTTCATCAGCTCATGTGCCTATAAGTGTCTTGTGTGTGTATTGGACAGGTTGGGGACTGGACCTAGGAAGCTTTACCACTGAGCTACATCCCTAGCCTTTCATTTTTTTGAAACAGGATATTTGCTAAGTTGCTGAGACTGATCTTGAACTTGTGATCCTCCTGCCTCAGCCTCCCAAATCAGTGGGATTAAAATCATCTTTGTTACTAAATGGAAAAATCTGTGTTTTGGTACTTTCTACACTACTAGTTTAACTGAGAGAGACCCTTATATCTAGCTCTCTTCTGGATCTTGCCACCTGTATGGCTTGAAAAAACTTGCTATCCTGTGATCATTTTTTTAAAATCCTTAATATTTTCTGTTTAGATTAAATCATCATGTAAACCAAAATACATGGTGGAATCTTTGGCTCTTCTTCCTGTTTCCTCTCTGTCCAAATAGCCATCAGTCTAGTTGATTCCACTTCTGAAATGCATCTCAAATCCATTCTTTCCCTTCTCTAGTTCCACAATTACTGCTCAGAGTTCCACCCCTCCTGATACAATACCTTTCTAATTGGTTTTCTGCCTGCCTTGTATTCCTTTTCTATGATCAATCTTTCCCACCGCCAGAGAATTTTCTTTCAAAGACACTAATTGCATCTCTTTCCTATTTTTATGGCTTTTCATTGCCTTCATTTAACAAGAACTTTATCTCTTTCACATGACTTCTGCCATTTCTTTGCAGGAATCTCATGTTTTAGCCACACGAGATTACTTTTTTTTTTTTTCCAAAGAACTTGCTTTTGTTCATTGTGCCTTTTTTCATATTATTCCCTCTGCTTGGAATAATCTTCCTTCCATCTCTTCCCACAGGGAAAATCTTATATTGTCCACCACATTCTCAGACAGAATTAATCCTTCCTGCCTCTGGGTTGCCCATAGTACTTTGTTCATACCTTTATTTCAGTGCTTATCATATAGTATTTTTAACAATATTTACTGAATGTTTATTATGTGCCAGGTACTTATATACACATTATCTTATTTAGTCCTCATAACAGCCTTTGGAGATACATACATTGTTACTCCCATTAACAGAAGTGAAACAGACTTAGAAAGTCTGGTGAAGCTAGTAAACAACAGAAGCAAGACAGCCACTGTTCTGATCGGAGGCTTTTGTCTCCCATCTTGGACCACAAAGACCTCCCTGACTCCACTGGCTTGCACTGATTTCACTTCTCTAGGGATAGCTTTAGCATTTCTTTTTATTTTATTTTATTTTTTATTCGTTAAACATGGTCTTACAATTAGGAAGGATTCATCATCAAACAATCAAGAATAAAAGTAAAATGACAGAACAAGCCAAGGCTGGTGCCACTCCATAGTTTCCTCCCTTGAGTTCCCCATGGTTCCATGTTTCCCCCTACTTAAACCCCAAGTTAATTGGACTTCTCATGGAAGTAGGAAGTTCCCCTCTGATTAATTCCCCCATACTACCTCCCTCTGATCTCCTTGATATCCTTCCTTTTCCCTTCTCTCCTCACTGCCCCCTCCCTGCCCTACTCCGAGTCCCCCAGCAACCTAAAATTCATACATGATGAGGTAATTGTTAGGTTAGCTATCTATCATACTGTTTCTGCTTGTATTCTAGCTTCCACAAATGAGAGCAAACATCTGGCCTTTGAGTCTCTGAGATTGGGATACTTCACTTAGCATAATTTTTTATCATATAGTTTTCTAGTTATTAGTTTATATGTCTGTCTCCCATGCTAGATCATGAGGTCTTTGAAGACAGAGAATATGTTTTATTAGTCTTTTTATTCTTTGCACTTAGCAGGGCCTGACACATAACAGGATTCCGAAAATACTTGAATTAAACTTAAAAATTGTACTAACCTTAGGGGAAAAAATAGAAAAGTATGCTTTAAGTAAAAGTTGTGATCAGGGAAAATGTTGACAAAAGAATACAGTATAGATACTTCTAAACTTTGCTAGAAAATTTCTAACGATTATCTCTCCTGAAGTCAATTAAAGCTGTTATAGGGGCTGAAATGGTGGCTTAGTGGTTACAATGCTTGCCTGGCATGCACAAGTATGTGAGTTCAAACCTCAGCACCACGTACACAACAAAGTCTCGGAGCAATGAAAGCCAATGAAACACTTAAAATAAAATTGAATCTTTCTCTCTCTCTCTCTGTTTCTCTCACTGTCCCTGTCTCTTTAAAAAAAAAAAAGCTGTTATATTTTACTGTGTCATAATCATAGTTCATTAGTTATCTGGGCTGTTTTATGGGGGGTGGGTTCTAGCTGGAAAAAACTAGAGTATACTCTACTGGCCTAATGCCAACTGTGAAAGGATAAAAATAATCTGAAAAGGGCTGGAGCAGTGGCTTAGCAGTTTGCATGGCATGCACAAAGACCTGGGTTCAAACCCCAGCACCACATACACAACTAAGTGTCAGAGAAACAAAAACCAGATGAAAAATGAAACGGATTCTCTCTCCCCTCCTCTCTTTTTCCCTCCATCTTTAAAAAAAATAATCTGAAAAGAATAAAGTCGACTGAATTCTCATTATTTTCAAAAGGGCAACTTATTTCAAACAGACCTAGAATGCAAAGTTAGATAAAATTAGTTTTTTAAAGGTAAGAATTCTCCACATTAATGAACATGTTCTATTACAAGTTTTGTTAATACCGACGAACCTGTTGGTTTTGACAGAGCTTGCTAATTTAAGCCTGGAAAATGCTGGTAAATAGGGTCCCTCTCATATTTAATCAGAACAGTGGTACATTAATAGTGTCTATATATACACACTAATTTTGCAGACTTTCATAAAAAATAGACCCCCAGCTGACTGGAGTTCAAGTGTTTATTTAACGCTCACACAACTCAGTTGAATTGTGGCTACAGTGTTTTTGTAATTCATGAAGAGGAAAAAGGGTTAGTGTTTTGTAACACTATTATTTTTCTTTTTTTATATTAACATAATTTATTCATTTTATGCATAAAGATATTTTCAGTATAAAATGTTCTTAATAGGGGCTGGAGTGGTGGTTCAGCTGTTGGAGCACTTGCTGGGCATGTGCAAGAACCCAGATTCGAACCCTAGCACCACATATACTACTAAGGGTTGGAGAAACAAAGGCCAGATGGGAAAATAAGTAAAATTGATTCTCTCTTTTAAAAAATGTTCTTAATAGAGAAAATTTAAGAGCAAAAGGATTTTTCATTAAAATATGTATTTTTTTTATATCTGGAATTCTGATTGAAATAAATGTTGATTTATTGTTAAACAGAGGGACAGTAAGAGGGAAAGAATCAATTTCATTTAGTTTTTCATTTGGCTTTTGTTGCTCCAACACTTTCTTGTGTACATGATGCTGGGGTTTGAACCCATGTCCTTGCATTTGCAAGACAAATGCTGCAACCATTGAGCCACCACTGCAGCCCTGAAATAAACACTGAAAGAAGTTTAATAAAGTTTGTCTCCTCTGACTATAGACTAGTTATCTTCTGATGATAAATTTATGGGTTTTGAAATAAAGTCAGCCTCTAATCATAAAAGCAATTTCTAGATAAACATGATTAATTGAATATATTTATTTATTTTTGCTCTGTCATGAAAATACACTGAAATGAGAGTTAAGAAATGAAATAAAGGGGCGGGAGTGGTGGCTTGGCGGTTACTGTGCTTGTCCACATGCATGAGTACTCGAGTTCAAACCCCAGCATCCATGTATATAACTAAGTGTCGGAACAACGAAAGCCATGTGAAAAACTCAATAAAAATTGATTCTGTCTCTGTCTCTCTTTCACTGTCCCTCTCTCTCTTAAAAAAAAAAAAAAGAAAGAAATGAAATAAAGACAAACTCTATGAGGCCAAAAAAATATGAGGGAGATATCAACAAAATTTTGGAAGCTGGAATATTGATGGATGAGAAGTGACTTAGTAAAGAAAATTGGACAACACCCTGTGCACCCGCCCTCCACTTCTCACACCAGGCTAGTTGGGATAATGAATATCATCCATCAGCTGCGTAAATATTCTGGGTTGCCAGGCAAGTAGTCGGCATGAGCTCAGGGAGTTAGAGCTCTGTCTTAGGATGAACTTATTGTAGTACATATTTGTAGACTTTTTGACCTGGGCATAACTGAAGGTCATAGATGAAATATGCTATATAAGTATATATTATGAATTGTGTTTGATTACAGGAGTGGGATACAGTTGTCTAAGGAAGAACTTCAGTGTCTCTGTTAATTCAGCAAGTGTTACTGTGTAAAGGTTACATATAAAGCTACATTGCTTTTTTGTTTGCATGAGTATGTGTGTGTGTGAGTTGGGCCTTATACATGCTAGGCAGGCTTCCTACCATTGAGCTATATATCCCCAGCCTGGAACTGTGCATTCCAGTATGGTAGTCATAGTCAAATATGTGTGTGTGTGTTTTGTTGTTGTTGTTTTAAACTAAGGTCTCTTTACTGATGATTGAACCCAGGGCATTGTACATGCTGGGCATGTGCTCTATTGTTGAGCTACATTCCTAGCCTCCAGATGTAACCTTCAACGTTTGATATGTATGGTTAGTCTAGATTGAGATGCAACCAATTAGTTGTGAAGTAAGTCTAAGACTCATGCTGGATTTAACATTTAGTATAAAAAAAGAATGTGAATATATCATTCATAATTTTTATATTAATTTCTTTATGAAATAATGTGAGCATACTGGGTTAAAATAATAATTTTTGTCAGTATAAAAACTGATAAATAATTTACAATAATTTTATCATTTTCTTTCTTTTCTATTATAGATTTTAGAATTTTGGGGGGTACTGGGGATTGAAACCAGGGGTGCTTTACCAATAAGCTATTATTTTATTTTTTATTTTGAGATAGGGTTTTGCTAAGTTGCTTAGGGCCTTGCAAAATTGCTCAGATTGGCCTCAAACTTGCCATCCTCCTGCTTTTGCCTCCCAACTGGCTAGGTTCTAGACATTTCTAAGTTACATACATGGCTTCTACAATTTTCTTTAATTCTGTTCTGATTAGAGGTATTAATCCTTAGAGATGGCTGCTGTGATTCCCTGGTCCGTGCCTTACAAGGACTGTTTAGAAAGAAGGAATTCTAAATGGAGAACTCTTCCCTGTACTGGGGCACCTCCTGTAGCTCCTAAAGTACTGCAAAATATACATTGGGCAAACTATGAAACTAATAGCTTTGTGAGTCATGAGTCTACTAATGAAATAAATGGGAATTGCCTAAAGTTATCAATAGATCTCTACCTAAAATTTGTAATCTTCTCGAATGTTACCAATCCATCATGACCCTTCAGCACAACTCCTCTCCTGGACCCATATAATTTGCTTTGTGTGCCTGACTGCCAAATGCCAAAAGAGAAAACTTCAGCTGAGCCCACTGAGAATACCAGAGTCATGGCTGCCAACCTAGGTTCTTAAGCTTTCTAGCAATCTTTCTGTTTTTCTAATCACCTTTTTGACCAAGTCTTCATAGTGGCTGGTTAAAACCTTTACTCTTCCCAAGACTCTGTCTTTGTTCTCAGTAGCTGATCTTACTTCCTCCTTCACTAAGAAAATGCTGTGGAGGTCATCATAGAGGAATGCTTGTGACTGTCCACTCACTATACCCTACCCCCAGGATCAGGTCCACTCAGCCATACCTGTACTTCTGTTTGGTGCTAGGAACAGTAATTTCCTTCTCCTGTCTGTTTCCATGTTCTGAATTTTATCTCCTGCTTTCTCAAAAGCCTCTTCTGGCTTCTTCATTTTCTTTCTCCTTTCATATTGGCTTCATCCCAACAATACTTAAATATGGACTTACCTTCTCCATCTTAAATCATCCTTTGACCCCTCATTCTTATATGCTATTATGAATTCATCTTTTTAATAATTAAGCTTCTTGAAAAAATTATATACTACTTGTTTCCACATGATGACCTTTATTTACTTCCTAATTCACTGCAACAATGCTTCCACCCTGGCATTGCTTTTGCCAACTCACTAAAAACTTGTATGTGTAGGATTCAAGGGGATAATTTTCAGTCTTCATCATGTTCAATGTCTAGATACCATTTGATACTTGTAGTTATTTTGTCTTCTATGAAATACCCTATCCCCCCACTTTTCTGTGAGACTCCACTTGCCGAGTTTTTCTTTGTAGTCTTCTCTTCATGACTACTGCTTTTCTGCTTACCTAGTAAATACTGGTATTCCTCAAGATTCCTTCCCAGGTTGTTTTCTCACTTTACATACCCTCCATTTGCTCTCACATTTTCTCATGTTGCTCTAAGTCTGTATCTTCAGCCCTGATCTCTAGGCCCAATTTCTGTCTGCTACAGATACCACAGTATCTGTATGTATCTATTTCTTGTACTTTACTTTCTATCTCAGTGATTAACAAAGTCTATCAACTGCTGAGCCTAAGAAGGAAACCAAGGAGTCATCTACATTCCCTCCCTTCACCTTGGTTCTTTCTTAATTTGTCAGTTAATCATTAAGCTCAGTCCATTTCATCACTTAACAGATCTTAATTTTTTTACCTGTTTATATTATATGTACAAATATAAAATGTCACCATAATCTCTTTTTTTTTAAAGAGAGAGGGACAGTGAGAGAGAGAGAGAGACAGAGAGAAAGAGAAAATCACTTCTATTTAGTTTTTCACATGGTTTTTGTTGCTCCGACACTTTGTTGTGTACATTAGTGCTAGGGTTTGAACCTGTGTCCTCGTGTATGCCAGGTAAGCACTATAACGACTGAGCCACCGCTCCAGTCCCTATAATCTCTTATTCTATTCCAATAACCTTCTGATTGCCCCTTCCTTAGTTGTGCTCCTATGTATAAACTCTGTGGTAGCTTGGTTCCAAAGGTAGACCCCAGGAACCACATCTCCCAGGGTTTATACCTTTGTATAGTCCTCTCCCACACTGGACCTGAGCTGACTCTTTCATTTTCAAGGATTGAAATGTGGCAGAAGTGGCACTGTGCTGATTCCAGGTCTCAGTCCTATAGATGGTTGATAAGTTCAACTTTTGCTCTAAAAGTGCCTCCTAAGCACTGCTAACCTGTTGAAAGAACTCTTGGAAAGGAAGTGCCTGAAACTAAATGAAGAGAGAAAAAGCCCAGGCCTCTCAGTATTCCAAGTGAATTCGGTCTTATGGATGTTCTTGGCAAGCTGCCATACCTATCAGTGAGTAATTCTAGATGTTTCATACCCAAATCCACCTCCCTCTTCAATGACTGCAGCCCCAGGCAGCATCACATGCACCTATAGAACTGCTTAACTGAACCCAATCAATCTACAGACTAATCATGAGAGATAGCAAAATCATGTTTGTTTAAAATTAAACTTTGTGGTAATTTATTTCACAATAGAACCAAAGAAAACATCTCTGTTCTCCTTACTACTACAATCTCATCTCTGGCAATTCACCTTTAGTACCTTAAGCTAGCTTCCCTTAGCTGCTTGAAATTCCCTAAATGTATGTGTGCCCATTTTTTAATGGAAAAAGGAGTAGATAATTGCTTCAAGAGCTTGTTGCTCTTGCTGTTAGAAACATTTTATTTTAAGCTCATTACTTTCTCATACACCAAATTCTTGTTCAGCTTTTGGGTCTTCGCTTAGACAATACTAAAATCCTGGATAGTTAGGTTAATTGCATTGCTTGTAGTACTCCAATAGTAGCAAGTGTTCTTGTTGGCAGAATAGTGGTTGTTATGGAATTGAGCAGTGTGGTCTTTTACAAGTATGTTCTCTTCAGCTTCAGTTTCTTCATCTGTAAAAAAAAAAAAAAAGCAATTATAAGTTTGTTGGAAAGCATGTAAGAGTCTTCAGAATGTATTAACTATTATCAGTGTTGCTAACACATTATCATAAGTATCTGTTCATCACTTTATCCCTGTATCCAGCAAAGTGTCTGGCACAAAAAAGTCCTAATATAAAATGTCAGTGAATGGATGGATGAATGAATTTAGAATTTAGATTATCTATTTATTTTACTCACTGGGAATTGAACCCAGGGTCACTTACCACTGAGCTATATTCCCCAGCCTTTTTTATTATTTTGAGACAGGGTCTTGCTAAATTACCTAAACTGGCCTCAAATTTGTGATCTTTCCTTCTCAGTCTCCCCAAGTAACTTGGGATTACAGGCATACACTATTTGAATTTTATATGGTTTCAATTTAAAAAGCCTAATTTCAAGCCTAAGGTTTTGTTTTTCTTAATCAACACTATACTTTTTAACCTTTTTTTTTTTTAAAGAGAGAGGGACAGAGAGAGAATCGATTTTATTTAGTTTCTCATGTGGTTTTTGTTGCACCAACACTTTGTTGTGTTTGTGGTGCTGGGGTTTAAACCCTCATTCTCGTCTCTGCAGGGCAAATGCTGAAACCACTGAGCCACTGCTCCAGCCCCCTTTTTAACCATTTTTAAGTGTAGAATTCAGTGACATTAATTATATTCACAATGTTATGTAACCATCACCACTGTCTATTGTGATATTTTCATCGCTCCAAATAGAACCTGTCTCAGTCAACTATAAATTCTCATTCTGCCTCTCTCCAGAGTCTCTTAACCTCTAATCTACATTCTGTATGAATTTGCTTATTTTAGATTCTAATAAGTGGAATCATACAAAATTTGCCCTTTTGTGTATGGCTTATTTCAGTTAGCCGAGTGTCTTCAAGGTTTGTGCATGTTGCAGTATTCATCCGATTTCCTTCCTTTTTAAGGCTAAATATTAAGGTGGATAGAACATTTTGTTTATCCATTCATCCTTTGTTGGACACTTGGGTTGTTTCTACCTTTTGTCTGCTCTGAAAAATAGTGCTATTAACATGGGTATACAGATTTTTATTTGAATTCCTGCTTTTGATTCTTTTGGGTCTTTTTCAGGATGAAATTTCTGGATCATATGGTAACTCTATTTTTAATTTTTGGAAGGAATCGTATTATTTTCCAAGGTGCCAGTTTCCACTCCTCCTAGCATGCACAAGTATTGCAACATCATCACATCCTTGTTGACAATTGTTTTATCTTTTTTTTTATACAGTAGCCATCTTATTGGGTGGGAAGTGGTATCTCATTGTGATTCTAATTTGCATCTCGGTAATGGTTAGTGATGTTGAGCATCTTTCATGTCCCCCTTGGCTATTCATTTATTTACCTTGGAGAAATGTCTGTTTAAATCTTTGTACCCATTTTTATTTTCATTTGTCAAAAGCATAGACAGATCTCTTTAGAAAAGTAGAGGGAGAGTGAGGACAATCTCAAGATAGATTTCTTTAGGGTAAAATAAGGAACACCCATTCAGTGGAGAAAGTGGGCTATCTCCAAAGGGTGAGACAGTTCTGGTGCCCATTTTAAAAACAGGTTATTTGTTGTAGGAGTCACAGGAATTTTTTAATATATTCTGAATATTAAGTCCTGATCAAGTATATGATTTGTAAATATTTCTTTTCTATTCTACAGATTGTCCTTTCATTCTGCTTATAGTGTTCTCTGATGTATAAAAGTTTAAAATTTTGATGGAGTCCAATTTAAATTTTTTTCTTTTGTTATCTGTGCTTTTGATATTATCCAAGAAAATCATTGCCAGATTCAATGTCTTGAAGATTTAACCTATTTTTTTTGTCATAAAAGTTTCATAGTTTTTAGTATTATTAGATCTTTTGTCTATTTTGTGATAATTTTTGTATATGATATAAGGCAAGGGTCCAACTGCCTTGTTTAAATGAGGATATATAACTTTTCTACTATGGTTTGTTTAAAAGATTGTCCTTTCCTGATTAAATTGCTTGGTCAAAAATCATTCGACCAGTACTGAAGGGTTTATTTCTGGGTTTACAATCTATTGCCTTGGTCTATATGTTTGTCTTTATGCCTCTACCACATTATTTTGATTACTTACAGTTTTTCTTTTTTAATTTTTAATGAATGTTTATTAGCAATTGAGAAATAAATATTCATATGTTTCTGTGGAGTACAACATGATATATGATGTAGACGTGCATTCTGGAGTGGTGTATTAACTCATTTTTGCGTTTTTATGCACTGGTCTTCTTGGGTGCTTTGGAAGTGTTTACTTTAGCATTTCTGGGATTGTTTCACTAGTTTCTCAAGTAGCACAATTTTTTTTTTAAGAGAGAGAGAAATAGAAAATCAACTTTATTTAGTTTTTCATCGGCGCTTTTTCTTGCTCTAACACTTAGCTGCGTATGTGATGCTGGGGTTTGAACCCAGGTCCTCATGCATGCCAGGCAAGCACAATACTGCTGAGCCCCTGTACCAGCCCCTAAGCAGCACAATTTTTTTTATCGCTTGTTATTTCTAAAAATTAGTAGCCAAAATGTAGTAAGCAACATGGATGCTCCTGTCATGTCCTAATTGATTTTCTATTTTAACTTTACTTTTGTTTATTAAACCAATCTATATTATTTTAAAGATCATTTGGATCCTTTAGAGTGTCCATATGAATTTTAGGATGGGTTTTTCTATTTCTTAAAAAGCAAATATTGAAATTTTGCACTGACTCTGTATAGTGCTTTGGGTGGTATATCATCTTAATAATACTAAGTTTTGCAATCCATGAACATAGACTATCATTCCATTTATTTATCTCTAATTACTTTCAGCAGTCTTTTATAATTTTACTGCATAAATCTTATGCTTAGTAATACTTATTCCTATTTATAAATTTTTTATTTTTAAAATTTTATTTTTATTGGCATATCATAACTATACATAATATAGGATTCGTTATGTCATATTTGTACAGGCACATAAAATAATTTCATCAATCTCATTTCCTAGTACCTTCCTTTCCCCTCCCTCTGACCCATTTATTCTTGAAAAAGTAATTATAAAACATGTCTTTAATGCCAATGACTTTGGAGGCTGAGGCAGGAGGATCTCAAATTCAAAGCCAGCCTCAGCAGCAACTTAGTGAGACCCTGTCTCAAAATAAAAAATAAAAAGGACTGAGGTTGTAGCTCAGTGGTAAAGTGCCTCTGAGTTCAATCCCTAGTTATCCCTCACCCCAAAATAAGTAATTATGTTATTACTTGGGAGTCTGACACAGGCAGATCATAAGTTCAAGAGTAGCCTGGGTAACTTAGTGAAACCCTGTCTCAAAATTTTAAAAAGGATAAAAAGGGCTGAGAATGTAGCTCATAGGTAGAGTGTCCTTGGGATCAGTCCTCATTTATAGGAAAAATAAAATTATGGTAAAATATAAGTCATATTTGCCATCTTAAAGTGTACAGTTAGTATTGTTAAGTTTATTCACATTGTTATACAATCTCCAGTACTCTTTCCATCTGGCAAAACAGAAACTCCATACCCATTAAAGCACCATTCTCCATGCTTCCTTCCCCCAGCCATGGCAGCCACCACCACCCTTCCACTTTCTAAGAATTGACTACTCTATGTACCTCATATAAGTGACATCAAAGATGGTTTTTCTTTTTGTAACTGGCTCATTTCACTTAGCATAACATCTTTGAGGTTCATCTCTGTTGTAGCATGTGTCAGGATTTTTTTTCTTTTTAAAGCTAAATAATATTCCTTTTTTTAAATCTGCCAATAAATACTGCCTTTCTCCTTTTGTCTGTTGTGATTAATTATACCCTGAACATGAGTGTACAGGTGTAATATAGGCTGGTAGGACTGCCATGGTAAAAATACCATGACTGGGTGGCTTAAAGAAGGGTTATTTATTGGGGCTGGAGCAGTAGCTCAGCAGTTACAGCACTTGCCTGGCATGCATGAGGACCTGGGTTTGAACTCTTGCACCACATACACAACTAAGTGTTAGAAAAATAAAACCCAGATGAAAAAATAAAGTTGAGTCTTTTCTTCTTGTTGTTGGCTAGACATCCAAAATCAAGGTGTCAGCAGGGGTGATTCTGCTGACACATTCCTCTGTGTCCTACAGATGGCTACCTTTTCACATTGTGGTCTTTTCTTCGTGTGTGCACATCTCTGGTATCTTTTCCACTTCTTATAAGGACATCAATAACCCATACTATCTCGTTTAATCTTTTTTTTTTTTTAAGAGAGAGATCAGGAGAGAGAGATCAGAAGAGAGAGAATCAACTTTAGTTTTTTTTTTTTTCATCTGCTTTTTGTTGCTCTGACACCTAGTTGTGTATGTGGTGCTGGGGTTTGAATCTGGGTCCTTGTGCATGCCAGACAAGTGTGATACTGTTGAGCTACTGCTCCAGCCCCTTATTTAATCTTAATTCATTTAAAAATTTATTGCCTCCCCAAATAGTTATATTCTGAGACATACTGTGTGTTGGAACTTCCACATTTTGAATGGTGGGGAGAATTGTACTATTCAGCCTATAGCAACAAATATTTGTTTGAGACCCTGATTTTAATTATTTTGGGTATATAGCCAGAATGGAATTTCTGGGTCGTGTGGTAATTTAGTTTTTAACTTTTTGAGGAACCACACTATACAGTTTATACTAACAGTATATCATTCATTGTGCATCAACAGTGTCCAAGGGTTCCAGTTTCTGTACAGCCTCACCAAATTTATTTCCTGTTTGTTTTTTAAATAATGTCCATTTTAATAGATGTATTTTAATCCTTTTGATACCTTTGTAAATGAAATAGTTTTCTTAATTTCCTTTGCAGTTTGCTCATTGATTATATATACAAATAAAACTGATATTTTTGCATGTTGATTTTGTATCCTACAACTTTGCTGAGTTTATTCATTCTAACATATTTTATGCGGACTCTTTAGGGTTTTCTGCCTAAAAAGAGTCACAGTATTCTGTGAATAGAGTGGTGTTATTTCTTTACAATTTGAATCCCTTTTAATTTTCTAATTGCTGTGGCTAGAGCTTTCAGTATGATATTGAATAAAAATGTCTTGTACCTGAACTTTAGGGAAATCAAGTCCATTTTTAAAGAAAAATCATCTATATGTGGAATATTGTTTTTTTCATATTTAAGATACATTTCTCATTAACTTGGTGTGCATGTGGAAACACAAGAGGTTATTAAGCGTAAGAGAGAAAAGTATGGTTTGAAAAGATGAGATCAAAGTTGATAGGTAGGTCTGGGAGAACATCACCAGGCTTGACAAGATGTTGGAATAGTAGGGGCAGGGACAGCCAAGAATCACCCTACCACTAGGAGGCAGTCCATGGCTGTCTCAGGGCTTTCCCTGAAAGAATGAGCAGGATTCTATAAGTTATTAGTAACTGTAATGGGTGTGCATAGAATATGACAGGTATTTTGTTATTTAGGAATCAACAGGAAGTGAAAAATGCAAAGCGTAGCTTATAAAAATTTCCTGTGTGCTTGGCTTCATTGATATTGGGCCCATCTAATTTACCATCCACATATTAAGAGTGAAATAGGATTAATGATACTCCCTGAAAAGCAAGTGTAAATTAGCTGAGAAAAACTGGGACATGAGTTATCTTGTGTATTCATGGAGTTCTTCACATTCATAGATGGCAACTGCAGGTAGCATTTAAAATTGGGATGGCATATTGATTAATTTCTGCCAAATTAATTACTAACACAATCTAGAGTAAGTTCATAGGATTGAGAAACTTAAGGTAAATGGCTTCAGTTTACACACGACCATATATAATGAAGGAAGGTTTTAGAAGAATGTAGGATCCCTGCAGCTGTTACCTCCATTATGGTATACGACTAAATCTGCTCTTGGTTGCTCTTTAGGCCATTTCTTTATTAGATTGAGTCAGAGTAATTCTTATGGTGATGCAACTTGCTGTGATGATTGATAATGAGTTTATAGCTCATTTGTGCTTACTGTTATTTTCTGAAAGTTTATAATAGCATCTATGAGTCAGTTGACTCACTTATATATGATTGGATCTCTTTTCTCTAACTAGTACATCTTTCTGTTAGAATAGCATCCTTCAGAAAGGATGTATATGTTAAAATGTTACATACAGTTCTGTGATCTTTTTATTTTTTTTTTAAGAGAGAGGGACAATGAGAGTGAGAGAGAAAGAATTTTATTTAGTTTTTCATGTGACTTTCATTGCTCCAACACTTTGTTGTGTATGTGGTTCTGGGGTTCAAACCTACATCCTAGGACATGCCAGGCAAGCACCATAACTACTGAGCCACTGCTTTAGCTCCCAGTGCTGTGATCTTCGGTACCAACCAAAAAGTTTAGGAAATTCTGTCATATGGGTAAATTGTCATGACTCTGTGGTCCATACAATCTTAAATCTTAAGAATTAATCACTTTAACCCAGGCACAGTGGCACATGCCTATAATCCCAGCAATTTGGGAGGCTAAGGCAGGAGGATTACAAGTTCAAAGTCAGCCTCAGCAACTTAGTGAGACCCTGTCTTGAAATAAAAAATAAAAAGGGCCTGGGATGAGACTCAGTGGTTAAGCACCTTGGGTTCAATCCCCTGTACCAAAAATAAAATAAGAAATAATCAGTTTATATTTTTATCTTCTACCACTTGCCTGGCAAGAAAAAAAAGCTTTCCATGATTTCTATCATTTGGATATGAAGTAGTACTAATTCTCTTTGCTTTGCCGGCTCTTCTTGTCTTCTAACCTGTGGGTGCTGCCCAAGGCTTTGCCCTCTACTCCTTACCTTCTCTATTTTTGTTCTCTCCTTAAGCTCATTCTTTCTGATGAGAGATTTATCTATTATTTTAAAGCTATGTATTCCAACTGATCATCTCAATTTCATCAACTCTAAAGTTTATCTAAAACTTAAATACATCAAACTCTTCTTCCCAAGAACGTGAGGTCATTTATATTTGTTTTTCTGTCCATTCTTATATTCATCCTGTATATATAAAACTATCAGTCTTCTCATCTTTACCTACTTTTTCTAGGAGTCTATAGGAATTTCATTTTGTTCACTGCTTTAAATTTGGACTCCTGTGCCTTCCACAGCTTTTCATCTTCTAGTTCCACATCTCTCACTTACTGGTCCCTGCAGTTATCTAACCTCACCCATTCTCCCTCCTCCTTAGCAGTTAGGCCAGTTGCCTTTATGTCATGGCAAACACACCTTGAACACACCTTGCTGTTGTTATCCTGTTTACTTTCAGAATGTATAACTGAAAGTCTACCTTTTCCTAAACCTTTCCTGACCACCTTTGGATCCTAAGACCCTTGCCTAATTATGAAGATTTTTTTTTAACAGATGATTAGATGGCAACTGTATGGCATTTAGTTCTGCTTTTTGCTTCCATTTCTTCACTACCTTGTGAGTTCTGTGACGATAGACAGGCATGTGTTATATCTTTCTGTGCTCCAATGTAATCAAATACTAGACACATAATAAAGGCTTATCAATAGATTATTTATCTGAAATGTAGTGTATTTTCCAATATGTACCTATACCATGCCATTTTTACAGTTTAATTTATTCAAGTTTTTGGTTAATAATAAGTTGTACAATTTACATCCTCAGTTTTAGGAAACCAAAGCTTAAAAGACAGTGGTTCTCAGTATCATTGAACAGAACATCTTCTTTTCAAAATAAATGTATAACAATATGAACTATATATAAATATGTATATATATATGTATGCAATTTTAAAAAGTTTTAAAAAAGGGTTGGGAGGTGCTGGAGTGGTGGCTCAGTGGTTGTGGTACTTGCCTGCCATGTGCAAGGACTTAGATTTGAACCCTACCACCACATACACAACGAAATGTCAGAGCAACAAATGCCACATGAAAAGCTAAATAAAATTGATTCTCTCTCTCTCACTGTCCCCTTCTCTCTTTAAAAATAAATAAATAAATAAATAAAAATTAAAAAGTACTGGGGATGTGGCTGAGTGGTTAGTGCCCTTTGGTTCAATCCCTGGCACCAAAAAAGGAAAAGAAAAAAAGACAATATAATGCCTGATTTTATATTAATAAAGGATATTGATTTAATAAATGTTAGATATTTCCAAATGTAAATTCTTAGGCATGACCGCACTGCAGATCTCTATGAAGGAATCGGATGGTTGCACTTGTACACAAAATCACTGTGATTCAGGCAACTGTGCACGTAAACATTGAGGTGTGTTTGAAAAATACAAGCGGTGCTTTTTTTGGTGGTGTGCTTTTCTCAGCTCTTGACAAAATTTGAAACTTTGCATTCCTGGAAAAATTCATCTATCAGTACTATGCAAGACTACGTTGTGTTTATATGTAATATGATGTTAGAGTATAGGCTTACATAATTACAAATAATTTTCCCTTACATGACTGTGTATCAGAAGTTGAAAGTGACAGAGGCAAGTTTTTGTTGTACCTAACTGTCTTACTTCTGGCTTACTTGCTTTCTGCCCACTTAATATCAGATTACTTAACAATAACTATAAATTTCTAAATCAATTAAAAAATTTTAAATTTCCACAAGTTAAATTCTTCTCTTAGGAGATGCTATCCCATTGAGAATAGTGTTAAAAATTATTTTGATTTTCAATTCAGCATTTACTAGCCAAATCTGTGAATAATTTTTTGTTAGATTGAAGAAGGGGAACAATTAATTTGTGTAACTATCACAATTGGTGCATTATTAATATAATATTTTAAAATTAAAATTCCCTAAATATATCTTATGTGTACATTTTAATATTATTAGACTATTAAACTTAGTCTTAATAATTTTCTTACCTTATTATTTGTATAATGCAAGTTGGCCATTTGATGTTAAAATTATAATCCATATTAAGATACTATTTTTTTTCTTAAACAGATGAGATCTTACACTGTTGTGCAGGTTGGTCTTGATCCCCTTGGGCTCAGGGACTTCTCCTGCCTCAGTCTCCTGAGTAGCTGGAGCTGTAGTTATCTGCCACTGGGCCCAGCTTAAGGTACCTATTCTGTTTAGAGATATTCAAGTTTGAAGTGCTGACTAGGAAAAATTTTTTTTTTTCAAAGAGAGAGGGACAGTGAGAAAGAATCAATTTTATTTAGTTTCTCATCTGGTTTTTGTTGGTCTGACACTTAGTTGTGTACATGGTGCTGGGTTTTGAACCCACATCCTTGGGCATGCTAGGCAAGTGCTATAACCGCTGATCCACCACTCCAGCCCCCTGACTAGGAAATTTTAAAATATTATATTTAAAAGATTTTCTTGACAGACAAATCAGCATCTCTGCCAGTTTTTGCATCATTATTTTTGGCAGGATAATTACATGTAATGCCAAGATTCAGATATATGGTAGTTGGAGTTATAGATGATCCAAAAATTCATTCTCAAACTGTGATATCTCACACACCCATAGGAAGTAGGGTGTGGATACAAATAATTAGGTGTGTACATGGTTTTAAAACTATCCACATAGATACAAGTAGTTTTAATAAAGATATGAGAGTTTTTTAAACTATTGTAAATGATTATTTCAAGTTAACAAAACATTCAAAGCCTCAGTATTCAATTAGGCTTTTAGATATACAATATTTAGATGTACAATAATGCTCAGCATTTCTTTTGGGGAAAAACATACCTTTGGACAGTTTCTGAAATATATGTCCTTTACCTATGAGGAGTAGTGGAAAACAAAGGAGAAAGGGTTGATAAAATTTCTGAGGAGGTGGTTGGTAAGGTCATCTTGGATAGCAGCGCATAACGATGCTGGGCGTAGTGGGCCAGGAGGCATTGAAATGGTGCATTTCTGCTAAGCTTGTGTCCTGTGTGCTGACTCTGTACCTAGGTAGGGCACTTTTCCCTTATACAGTGTAGGCATGAGCTATTAGACCAGTGGGCTGGGGTGAGTTCCAGAGGCCAAAAGTGATTCCTATTCCACAATAACAGTACCAAAGTAGACCCCTTCAAGTATTTGTTTGCTATTTTGTTCAGGGTAGGAAGATACCTGCCTCTTTATGTTTGTAATAAAAGATTACTACACAGAGCGTAACTTAGCATCTTAACTTCATTCTTTTCCTTTTTAAATTAGGTTTCATAATTTGTTCTTACTCATGAAGGATAGAAATAGTATCCTGTACTTGATCTTGATCCCCCTCTGCATTTCTGAAGTCTTCTTCTACACTTTATTTCCTTGTTTGTTATGTTGTAATCACAAAAAGGTTATTTTCATTTATTTATTGTGTTTTATATTCCTCAAAGGCCAAACTCGTTTGTTTCAAGACTTTTCTTTTTCCCTCTGTTTCCTCCATTTTTTGCATGGATAGTTCTATTTTATCCATCAGGTCTTTTGTATCTGAGTGGGGCTTTCCTTTACTACTTTTCAGCTATATTAGCAAGTTCTCCAGTCCCAGTCTTCCTTGGGCTTTTTGTTGTTCATTTGTTTGGTTTTTGAAGTACTAGGGATAAAACCCAGAGTCTTGACCTTACTAGACAAGCAATTTACCACTGAGCTGCTTCCCCAGCCTTTTTTCTGAGTCAGGGTCTCTCCCTAAGTTGCCCAGGCTAGCCTTGAACTTGTGAACTCCTGAGTAGTTGGGACTACAGGTGTGCACTACTATGCCTGGTGTCACCTTATTATTTTTTTTAAATAGAATTAATTACTACATGTCATCTTCACTTACAGGTTTAGTGTCTGCTCCTCCTGGAATGTGATCCCATGGAGAGTAACCTTGTTTTTCTTGTTTATCATTGTATCCTTGGTTTCACAGACGAGTACCTGGTACATAATTGGTGCTATATAATATTGCTGAATAAATTATTAAAGTCAGCAAGTCTTATTGAAAATATATTTCAAAGTTATTTTTTCTGGTTTTTATGTTAGCAGCATGCTTTTCACTTTTCTATATTTTGTTCTTTAATCAGTTTTCTTGTGTGGCTTTCTGAACCACACAGATTCCTGTGAAGCATATTAAAGGCTTCAAATGTAGGCATAAAAATAAATTATTTGTTTCTGGTAAATAGCACCATGCAAAGTATGGTTTAATTTTAAATTTTCTTCATATCATGACTGTTGATTTCAAGTGCCTGTTAACCATCTGGATCAGAATTGATGGTGTAACCTTTAGTAGCACTGTATAATCTAGTAAGTAGATACTGTTTGCAAAAATATTTGATAGAGATAAATTGGTGCTGGTAAGAAGTATTTAAAATTTTTTTCTCAAATGCTATCAATATTAGGGATTTTGAGGGCCAGTGCATATTCACCTGCTTATGAAGTAGTTGCATTAAATGGTTCCTATTATCAATTAATTCCAGTGATATTATAATACCTCTTAGAGGTTGGCACATCTGGCAACTATTTGGTCAGTTAACCTTTTATTTGTTCTGTAGGAAATAGGTAGGTACAGGTCAAGTTTGATAGCAAGAATTTGAGAAGTTCTGGTCCAAAACTTTTTTTAACCAATGAATTAGGATGCAAGGCCATTTCCTCAGGCTAAGGGGAGAAATAGTAGGAAGTGAGATTTGGGATGATAATGAGGAACATTAAAGAACTGGTTAAGGAAGTGAAGGATTATTGGGAGTAATGGGGGTACCAAACTGAGGTACATAATCAGTCAAGTATCATTCTTTTCATTTGTATGAACAACTGGAATGGTAAATAGGTAGTTGAAGAGACAATTCTCCTTTTGAGTTCTCTAGTGAATGTTTGACAGTTGAAAATAAAACAAAAAACATATATGGGGTTTTCAATATATGTAAGTTTAATATATGAGATAATAGTAGCACACAGAGAGAGTTAAAGGATCTGTATTATGGCAATGTTTTATAGTCCACTTGAATTGTTAAAATAATGATTGTAAGAAGACTGTGAACAGTTGTGTTTATTGTAATTCCTAAAGCAACCACTCAAAAAAAGATAAATAGTAACAGTGAATAGATAAAATTGAATACTAAAAGATATTCAAATAATTTGAAGGCCAGAAATGGCAAGCAGGAATGAAAACTGAGGCAAACAAAACAACAAAATGGTAGTTTAAAGTACAAACAATATTTATATTAAATGTAAATGGTAAAAAATAATTAAAAGATGGCAGTTGTCAGATTTAATAATGAAAAGACCCCATTATATCTGTCTACAAGAGAATCACTTTATAATGAAATAAGGAGGTTAAAAGGATGGAAAAAGATATACATGCAAATACTAATAAAAAGCTATTTGGAAGTAGCTATTAATATTGGGGAAATAGATATTAGAGCCAGAAAAATTATCAAGGACCTTACCTAATAAAAAACGATACTGCTTGTCAAGATTTTATTTTATTTTTTTTATTTTTTTATTTTTTTAAAGAGAGAAAGACAGTGAGAGAGAGAGAAAGAGAGGATCAATTTTTATTTAGTTTTTCACATGGCTTTCGTTGCTCTGACACTTAGTTGTGTACGTGGGTGCTGGGGTTTGAACTTGTGTACTTGCGCATGCCAGGCAAGCGCCGTAACCACCAAGCCACCGCTCCAGCCCCTTGTCAAGATTTTAAACATCTGTGCACCTAACAGATTCAAAACACATGAAGCAAAAAAATCAAGAAGAGAGGGAAATCAACATCCCAGCATCATTAACTAGCTGGATCTAGTCAAATTTAGAGAACACACCACCCAGCAGAGCAAAATACATATTCTTTTGTAAGTGCTTATGGAAAATCAAGATCAAGGATCAGCAAATGTTTCATGTAAAGGGTCAGAGAGTAATATTTTAGGAATAGTGAAGTAAATTGTCATTGTCACAACTACTAAACTCTGCCATTGTACTATAAAAGCAGCCTTAGACAATTTACAGATAAATGATTATATTCCAACAATATTTTATTTATGGGGGCTGGAGCAGTGGCTTGGCGGTTACGGTCCTTGCCTGGCATGTGTAAGGATGCAGTTTGAACCCTAGCATCACATACACAATGAAGTGTCAGAGCAACAAAAGCCACATGAGAAACTAAGTAGAACTGATTCTCTCTCTGACTCACTGCCCCTCTCTTTAAAAAAAAAGTTTATTTATGGACATTGACATTAAATTTCATATAATTTTTACATCATGAAATATTCTTCCTTTGATATTTTCAGCCATTTAAAATGTAAAAATAATTTCCTCATTTGTGGGTCACACAAATATCAGCATGGGATGGATTTGGTGCGAGGGCAATAGCTGGCTTTCCCCTGACCAAGATAAATCATATCCGGGGTCATAAAGCCTTAACATTTTAAAAAACTGAAATCAGTGTTTTCTGACAATATGGAATTAAACCAGAAAACAATATAAAAAAGGTACCTACACGGAGAATTTGTGAATGAATCTTTTTTCCTTTTCTTTTCTTTTTTGTTTTTTTAACTGAGTATTTAACTCAGGAGCACTTTACCACTGAGCTACATCCCCAGTACTTATTTTTAAATTTTGAGACAGGGTCTTGCTAATTTGATTAGGGCCCCACTAAATTGCTGAGGCTGGCCTCGAACTTTAGCCTCTTAAGTTACTGGGATTACAGGTGTGCACCACCACACTTAACAAGAACATTCTTATATCTCTGAGTACTCTTGTGTTCAACTGGTGTGTATGTGTGTGGTTGGGGGTGGTGGTGGAAGATGGACAAATGTTATAAGAAGAAATAAAGTTTCAAGAATAAATCTGAAAAACATTGAGTTAAAGTCCAAAAATATTTGGAAATTAAACAACATAGTTCTAAATAATTTATGGGTGAAAGAAGATTTAAGAGAAATTATGGCACAGTTTGAACTGACTGAAAATAAAAGTATAGCATATCAAAATCACATTGTGAGATGCAGAGGGGGGAATTTATAGCACTAAAAATAGAGGGAAGTTTATAGTGCTAAATGCTTATATTAGAAAAGAAGAAAGAACTCAACTCAATAAACCAAGCTTCTGTTTTTGAGTTTTCCATGTACCAGTTTCTTATTTTCATTATGCTATTGTATAATTTATGAGTTGATTTGCTATTTCTACTCTGACTTGGATGTATTCTAGACATCTCTGACCAGTTAGTCATGTTTGAACTTGGGTGCATGGGAAATGCTGTTCATCTGCTTTCCTACAATTGGGAGCATAGGGGAATAATGAGGATAATTCAGATGTCGTTTATACAGCCTGTTCTAAAGGATTAGGTTTTCTTAGATTTTATTACCCATTCTGGACCAGGGTTTGTTCCTCTGAACAAGAGCGGGTATCCTTTCCTGTGTGGGATGCTCTGAGTTTATGTGTGTGTAACCCTAGTGCCTTTTCTTCACTGCAGAAAACTGAAAAATACCCTACCCCATTTTGTTTACCTGTTTCCACCTCACCAGTTTATAACAGTTCGCATTCTTTAGTTTTGCCAAATTTCTAGTATTATGGATAGTTAACTCTGCTTTTGTTTTAAATGACGTGGCAGAGGGTTCATTTCCTTACTGGCATCTAGTTACTTAGAGTTTCTCTGTTCTGAAGACCTCCTCAGTCTCTTTTCCCTGAGTTGTCTACTTCTTCTGCCTTTTTTTCAAGTTTTCAAGTTGAGGAACCTACCTGTAAAAAACTTTTTTCTGATGCCACTTCTTTCCTTAGAACCGCTACTTAATTAGGCGTGGTGGCAACTTGGGAGACTTAAGACAGGAGGATTGCAAATTCAAAGCCAGCCTCAGCAATTTAAGGAGACCTTGTCTCAAAATAAAAAGCAAAAGACTGGGGATTTATCATAGTGGTAAAAGAACTCCTGGGTTCAATTCCAGTACCTTCCCCATCCCACGCCAAAATCAAACAAAAACCCAGAAACCTCTTCTTTGAGATGGAGTGGAAAGATTATATCCATCCCACATATTTCCTCAGCTGTTATTGTTATTACTATTATTTTGGTACCAGGGATTGAACCCAGGAGCATTTAACAACTGAGTCACATCCCAAGACTTTTTTTTTTTTTTGAGACAAGGTCTCACTAAGTTTCTGAGACTGGCCTAGAAGTAGTATAATGGTGCCCTGGTAAAAATGGGTTATTGAACTTCTTTGTTATGTGATCAGTCTTATAAGAAAAGTATATTCATAGAAAAGACAAATGAAATAAGTATTTTAAATTTCATTCTTTATAAATTCTATGTATTTTTCAAATATTTTATACTATATGAATGTAAACATAAAATTAGAGGAATATTAAGATAAATAAGGTTAGTAGACATGAATTTTGAATTAAATAAAGATCATACTGGAATGCAAATTTATGAAATGTTAAATCAGAAGGTAAAAATACATTTCAAGCGATAAGATGACAAAAATAGTGAGACACACTAAGGTAAATTAAGAATAATCAGTATAAACTAGTTAAAAGCAGAGAGTAAAAGATTAAAAATTAAGTAATGAAAGTTTTCTTGAATGATATGAAGAATAAAATAATCCAAGATTAATGAATTTTAAAATGAAAATCACACTAAGCTGGAAGAAGTAGGTAAATTAGATACCCAAATGAAATTGGGTATCTAATGTTATCTATGACAATAAAATCCTGTAAGAACAAAAATAAAAAGGTTTTCTGGGCTGAGAAAATTTCACAGTTTAAGTGCTTTACTGACTGATTACTGAGCGATCGAGAATAGTGTCTATTTAACGGATGTCGTTTTTCTTATCACATTTGAAGAAGCAGTTTTTTAGGTATTTTAAAGAGAATTGGAAAGATTTTTTTTTTTTTTATTGTTGTTCCTTTCTTTCTTTCAGTTTTTCGGAAGTGCCCAGTTATTTTGTGAAACTCTGGGTATGAAATGTTTGGTTGTAAAAGTAGAAAATCATTCAAAAAGGCTGAGGTAAAAAGGATGGGAGAGTTAATGTCTTAAAAGGGTGTATCATTTCACTCAATTATTATGGTCTCAGAAACAGCTTTCTGGAACCAGCTGGTTTGTTGACATTTCTCCTAATGTTTGCTTCTCCTTCTCCATTCATTATAAACTGACTTTCACGTTCAAGCATTCACTTGTACATGGCTTCCTCACGACAATCTCAAAGTGATAGCCTCAGACCTACAGTCTACAAGACTCTGGCTCTCCTACCCACAAATAGGTGTTCATGTTCTGATTCCAGATCTGCAGGGGAGAGTATCTGACTGCTTCAGTCAGTTGTGTTCTAGGGGTGGGGTTGGGAGTGAAGGAATAGAGTCAGTAGCACAAAAGGTCTGTCGTTGGTAGGGTTATGAGCAAGGTAGGTTCTTGAAAAGTTTTTTGGTATCTCTGGTAGACATTATAAATAATTTTATATTTATATATAATTTGAAGAAGTACTGAGAAAATGTGTTTATGAGGTTTGTTTGATTTTAATTTGGAGAATTACACAACAACCACTGGAGAGGCATAACATTCATCCTACATAAAATAATAAATGTGTTACTTATCCATTGGGCTTTTTTTTTCTGAATTACAGCCATATTTCTGTCAGGTCAAGTGTTGATCTATATATGAGGGATTAATCTGACACAAAACAGTAAAGCTTAATCCTTCAGAATATCATAATCTATTTACTCAGCATGCTAAGAGGATTTCAGATTTTAAAATTATACAAGAAGTAATACTAGAAATGTACATAAAACAAGAGTGATTTTCTTAAAATATTAGGTTGGGGTTTTTTTTTTTTTTTTGGTATTGTTTTGCTTTTTGCAGTGCTGAGGGTCAAATCCAGGGTTTCATGCATGGTAGCCAAATGTGCTACCACTAATGTACTTCCCCAGCACTAAATATTAGGTTTCAATACCTATATAGCATGAATGGACTTATTTTAAAAAGTGAAATGCAATACTTATTTAATTTTTAGAGGTAGAATGAAAGTCATCAATTGATAAAATTTTTACATAAAATAAAAAATGATATCTCAAATATGGAGACTCACTTAAGAGAAGGATCTATCTAGATGTCCACATGTTCTGATTTTATAATCACTATGTAAAGTTACCACTATCAAAAGATAAGATATGGGCTAGAGATGAAGCTCGTTGTAGAGTGTTTACCTATCATGCTCAAGGCCCTGGGTTTAATCCCCAGCACCACATACACACACACACACACACAGAAGCATAGATGTGCTTACATAATTCAAAGTGCAAGACATTGTCAGACTAAAAAATTTCTTGCTTTACTCTATACTTATTTAACATCAATCACCAAATGGAATGTTTCTTTCAGTTGATGATCCTACACTGATGTATTCCTATACAAAGTCCACAATTTATATGAGAATTTGTTGTGAGTGTTGTACATTCTATGGGTTTTGATGAATATACAATGACACCTGTCTGTTGTATTACACAGAATACTTTCACTGCTCTAAGAATATTCTGTGCTTTGCCTATTCATTTCTTCTCCCCCAATATTCCTGGCACCTACTAGTCTTTTTACTTCCCCACAGTTTTGCCTTTTCCAGAATGTCACATAGTTGGAATCATGTAGTATGTAATCTCTTAAGATTGACTTTTTTCACTACTAATATGCATTTAAGGTTTCTTCGCATCTCTTTGTGGCTTGATTATTTATTTTTAACACTGAGTAATATTGCATTATCTGTACTACCACAGTTTACTTATCCATTCACCCAATGAAAGGCATCTTGATTACATCCAAGTTTTAGCAATTATGAATAAAGTTGTGATAAACATTTGTTACAGGTATTTATGTAGACATGTTTTGACATGTTTTTAAATTGGTGAATCATCTTGTAAGAAGAGTATGTTCAGTTTTGTGAGGAATAGCAAATTGTCTTCCAAAGTGACTACCATTTTGTATTCCCGAATGCAGTGAATGATTTCTCCTTCCACATCCTTGCCATCATTTGGTATTGCTACTATTCTGGACATTGACCATTCATTTAATAGGTGCGTAGTAGCATTTCCCTGATAACACATGACATGGAGCATCTTTTCATATGCTTATTTGCAATGTGTACACCTTCTTTGCTATGGTATCCGTTAAGGTCTTTGCCCCCCATTCCTTTATGATACTGGGGACTTAAAACAGGGGTGCTCTACTACTGAGCTATATGCCCAGCCCTTTAAATTTTTTTGAGACAGTCTTGCTAGTTGCCCAGACTGTCCTGGAACTTGCGATACTCCTGCCTCAGTCTCTTGAGTATATAAGATGACAGATGTGTGCCATCACACTTGTCCTTTGGCCCATTTTTCAATTGAGTCATTTGTTTTCTTATTGTTGAGTTTTAATAATTCTTTTTTTTATTAGAAGTATATAGAGATACAGTTGAGGGGGAAACATTATCAAAACATTAGCAATCAATGGATATAAACTTTGTTATCAAGGGGAAAAGCCAAAACATGGATAACTACCTTGGGTTTTACCTGTTGCAGTTTCCCTCAGAAGAACTCATGCGTTAAATGGGTAGTTCGTGGAGGAATGACATTGGCTTCTGGGATGGTTCCCCCATCTTCCCAATCTCCAGACTCCTATGGGTTCTTCATATACCCTCCTCCCTCCCCAACCCCGTCCCTACACCTCCAAGTATCCTAGAGAGCCATCCCCCTATTACTCTGAAAGTCATTCAATTTGCAATTTTGTTAGGTTATCCATCTGCCCTACTTCTTCCCCATAAATTCTAGCATCAACAGATGAGAGAAACCATTCGGCCCTTGAGTCTCTGAGCTTGGGAGACTTCACTAAACATAATTCCATCCATCTCCATCCATTTGATTTCAAAAGCCATAATATCGTCCTCTCTAATGGCCGAGTAGTATTCCATAGTATATATGTACCAAAGTTTTTGTATCCACTCATCAAGTGAGGGGCATCGGGGTTGGTTCCATAGTCTAGCTATAGTAAATTGAGCTGCTATAAACATTGATGAAGCCACATCGCTATAATACGCTGATTCTAAGTCTTTTGGGAAAATTCCCAGGAGTGGGATAGCTGGGTCATAAGGTGGTTCCATCCTTAATTTTTTGAGGATTCTCCATACAGCTTTCCATAGTGGCTGAACCAGTTTGCAGTCCCACCAGCAGTGTAATAGTGTTCCTCTTTTCCCTCAGCCCCTCCAGCATCTGTCGTTGTTTGTATTTTTCATTTTTTTCACTCTAACAGGAGTGAGGTGGTATCTCATTGAAGTTTTGATTTGCATTTCCCTTATAACTAATGATGTAGAGCATTTTCTTATATATTTGTGGGCTTTCTGGACTTCCACTGGAGAGAAGTTCCCTCTGAGTCTTTTAGCCCATTTATCGATTGGATTATTTGCAAGTTTGAACTTTGGTTTCTTTAGTTCCCTGTATATTGTGGATATTAGCCCTCTGTCCAAGGTGTAGCAGGCAAAAATTTTCTCCCATTCTGTAGGCTCTCTCTTGATGCTCTTGACTAGATCTTTAGCTGTGCAAAATCGTTTTTAGTTTAATTGCATCCCATTCATTTATTCTTGACTTTACAGCATGCGCCATAGGA
>PVKS010009929.1:0-62133 GCA_004027875.1 Aplodontia rufa
TTCTTCTTCTTCCTCTCCCCCCCCCCCACCAAGGGTGCAGTGATAAGGCAGTCATTTGCAAACCAGGAAGCAGCCCTCACCAGGAACTGAATTCATTGTCGCCTTGATCTTGGGCTTCCCAGCTTCCAGAGATGAGAGAGATGAATGATTGTTGTTGAAGTCCAGTCTGAGGTGTTTTGCTATTGCCACCCAGACTGACTGAGACAACCAGCCACTTCCTAAGTAATGCTTTTCACAGATAAAACAAATGCTTTTTGGAGTCCCAGCTTGGCCCTGAGCATGCTTTGTCTGAAAATGTTGTTAATCCATTCCCAAATAGTAGAGAATAGACTGTACTTTAGATAGTGCTTGCATGCCAAAGACATCGTGTCAACAGCTTACATACATCCAAATGACTGGATTTTTCACAAATGCAAGTAAATGTTTTACTGCATAAACTCACAATGGAAGCTATCTTACTCAGTATTATTTCAAGATTTGTATACAACTGGAGACGATTTTATGAGGCCTCTTTAACGACACACACCGGATTTAGAGTCTATGTCATACAATGAGGCAATTTCACACCACAGTGTGTAGGCATAGTATAAATGGCCAGGGTCAAAATGTCTTGAACATGAGCTAATTCTGAAAGCGATTTTATCTTTCATTTTTTTTTTTTTTTTGCCAGTAACAACAAAACACTGATGTTTGTCCTTAGTAAACCTGGTTAGTCAAGATGATTTAACTCTAAGAAATCTCCAAACAGAACAATGCCTCTTAAAGTAATGCATTTTTTAGACGATCACAATGAAGATACCAAGCCACAGTTGCCCTGAGACTTGATGGAGGGCCTCCTCCAGAGCTCTGGGAAGTAAGCAGGCAGTGAGAGGCCAACCCTGTCTCACAGGAGGCAGTAGCTTTGGCACAGGCACACACTGACCTGTTACTGCAGATCTGAGGAATTCCCGGGCATCCCTAAAGTGGCCCAGCAGTCAACTGGACTGCTGCTGCCACCCAGTGTCTCATAGCAGGAAGGTCCCAGAGGCAATTGCTGCTGGCAGCAAAGAATTACTAAGCTCCTGCTAGTGAAGGAGCCAGGGGTGTCCCTGGAGTTCAGAGGATGAGTGCAAATTACTGTGCCTTCAACCTGAGTCTCCCTTCTCCAACACCTCCTCCTTGGTAAAATCCACATGAAATGAGCAGGAAGTGTACACATTATTACTTTGTTTTTGGCTTTATTCTCTTTCCTTCCCATGGGCACCTCTGTGGGAACTTCTAGCATGATCTGGGCCCCACAGCTGGCATCTACCCAGCTCTCAGCTCTGCATGGATGAGAGGGCATGAATGTTCCCAAGGTGCACTACTAGCAGACCTGGACAAAAGTGCCCTAACGTTGGCTGGGAAGGTCCCCAAGACCCCTCCAGAAAATGAGAGAATGTCACAGAGGCTATGCTGAGATTGGCATCTCATGTTATTTTTCCAAGAAAATGAAAGAGTAATTTGAAGCAGAACCAAGAGCAATAGTGTCACCACCTTTAAAATGATGACCAACTGGAAATGGGTTCTCAACCTGGCCCAAAGAGCAAACAATCTCTAAAGCAATTCAAGGCCCATCTCAGGAGGAAATGAAAGGTCAAGGGGAGGAGATCAGAGCTGAGCTTTCCCTCTGCCTTTCTGGTCAAGTCAAAGTGGAGGACTCTCAGGGAGCTGTGTTGGGGTGTGATCTGTCACCAAGCCTGGCTGGAGAATACAGAGTATGGTTTACAGTCCTGCACCATCTTCCAGGCCCAGCATGAGACTTTAAAAAATAATCCAGCCAACAACAGGAAACCTTACTACCCCAGACTTACGTGTTCAACTTGTGATCTGGGTTTGGATAAATTGGTATGAAAGCAACAATAAACCTATAAATTTAGCAAATTGATTCTTTGTTAGCTGGGCATTCTAAAAAGCAGTCATTTGGTAAATGGATTTTTGGTCATTGGCCAGCTTTTGGATTTGTAACCAAGGTGGTGGTCAGGTGAACTGCATTCACTTCACAGTACCAACTGAAATAATCAGTTCCAGTGACAACTACCACAAACAACAGAGAACAGTTACTACAGACAAGATGCACCCGCTCAAGGGGTGTGCAGCCTCTCACAGTCAGGAAGGGGAGAGCAGGAAAGGGAAGAGGTGCTGTCCAGGGAGCTAAGGAGTCCTCACTGACTTTACCCAGGATAGAAGGGAAAAGAGATGCATCTGGAAACCACCGGGGAAGAAGATAGTATTCCTAGAAACAAGCATTTATATCATAGTTACTCTGTGTTAGGCACTCAATGTGCATTTACTCACGAATTGTCAAAACAATTGTTGGGAACTCTTATTATCACCCTGGTTTTGTAGAAGGAAACTGAGTCACAAAGGATCAAGTGACTTAATAAGGTCCAAGAGCCCCAAGTGGTAGAACTTGTTTAAAACCCAGGCATCAGGTAATCTATGACAAATCACCACCCCTGCGTCTACCTCATTAATCTAGCTCTGACTTTAAAGTTCAGCACCTCCTTCTGAAGATGGAAGTGAGGCAGGCATTTCCTGGACCGTAGACCCTGAGCACGGCTTCTCAGTAGGTGAAGAAGTGCTCCCCGAGTCCAGTCCTATCTCCTCCAATCAAGGCCCATGCAGGAATATGTTGGAGGCTAGGCCACAATTGGATTGCAAAAACTGGTTCTCTCCTAGAAATTTGGCAGAGCCTTGAGACCCTGTGACAAACATGACCCCTTGGTGTCTGCTTGCTCCTTGGTTCCCACATCCTGCCACTTAGGATACAATTGCTCAGACTTCCACCTTGGGAGCTACTTCTTTCCCTAGATGCAGAATGCACAGGTATGTGCATCCAGAAGAACTCCCTCCCTACCAACTCAACCCATCAGGGTCTCCAGTAGAAGCAAGAAACAGGGAGGATTTAGACCCCAAGGAGGAAAACTCTCTGAGTGAATCATCTGCACTACTAACATTTCTCTTTAGGGGTTAATACTATTGGCCAAGGAGAATTTGTAACAGGATAAAAATCCTTAACATGAAAGGCTCTAAATATTTATTTTCCTTCTGTACACTCAAAGGGGACCTATTGAGCTTCACTTCAGTTCTTGTCCCTGCTCTCAAGAAGCTCCTATTTGTCCTGATTGGCACATGACCTCTGGAGGAAAATCCAGAAGAAAAATAGAAAAGAGGCCATCAAAAGGGCTGAGGGGAAGGCTGGAGCTGATTGGTTTTCTTTTTCTTTTTGCTTTTGCTTTGGGAAAAGAGGACCCCAGGAAGCTTCATTGTGTGTAGGAATAGATGGCTGAGCTCTGGAAAGGGGAGATTTTAGATAAATGTTGCCAGAGACAGTTGACACTTTTCATACAGTTTTAGGAATTAAAATAGAATTTGGATTATTTTCCACTTATTACAGCTGGGTGGAATCCATTCCGTCATTCTTTTGAGCATAATACCATTGTAGTACTCAACAGAGGGACTATAGCTTCAAAAAATAACTCTTTTATGTTTTTACAAAGAAAAAGTGAGCTAATGGTAGTCAGTCTTCTATAGGGATTGCAGGACCCCAAAGAAACCAAAATTCACAAATGCTCACATCCCCTCTATAAAATGACATAGTATCTGCATGTGACCTCCACAGATCCTTCTGTATGCTTCAGATCATGTCTACATTATTTATAATACCTAATACAATATAAATGCAATGCAAATAGTTGTCATACTGTATTGTTTAAGGGCTAATGACAAGGGGGAAATCTGTAATTTTTGATACAGATTTAATTTTTAAAAAAAGGTTATTTTTGATCAAAGTTTGGTTGAATCCTGGATGCAGAACCAGCTGGCACACAGGGCTGACTGAACGTCCAGGTCTCCTGGCTTAGCCTGTCACCTCCCAGTAGCTGACCTTAGCATACAAATGTTCTCCTGGACAGGACCCACATAACACTACCCATCCAACATGGCCCTGTGTTTCTTCTTCCACTTCCTCTGTCCCAGTTAGTAGCAATTTATTATGGTTACCAGAGGTCTTTCAGCCAGGTCCCTGCACCTAAGAGAATTATAACAGTGAAGTCACACCAAAGCACACAGGTGGTTTATTGCACGAGAGTGACCCAAACTACAGACTTCAAACCAGCAGTTGGGTCCTGCCTGTTGGACCGAACTACCACCATTTGTCTGCACACATTGGCCATCTGCCTTTGAACTTCTTAGCCTCAACCTTATACTATCTAAACAAACATTTCCCTAAATCCTCAATTAAAAAATCTCTTTTCAAATGAATTTCTCTGAGTTTCCGGTGGTCGTTGTCCTTTGTTTTTTGCCAGTGAGGCTGCTGTTTTCTTTCTTTTTCTGTCACTGATCCTCGAATTAGGCGACGTTTATTTTAGGAAAACAGGAAATGCTTGGAAAGGATGCAATCCCAGTCATTGCAGATGTTACCATTTAGATAGATAAACGTAAAGCAATCCATAAACATCTGCAGAAAACCCACCACAAGTAAGGAACTACAGTCATGTCACAGGATCCTGCAAAGGGTAGAGGCTCATTAAATAATTCTCAAATTGGTTTGACTCTGAGCTCAACATTTTGTAAAGGAAATGATGTGGTCACGATAGAGTTCAAAAGAAAACTATAGACTAATGAATAACATAAACTACAACCTCTTCAATAGTAATTTATGTAATTCCTGCCTGCTTACTTTTATTCTGAAATATTCCATGTTCTGTCTGCATATGGAATAAAATTTGGTTTAGAAATGGAGGTCACACAATAATTGATCATATGGATTTTTAGTAGAAAGAATGGTCCTATGATAAGGGAGTTGATTTACATATTTAAAAATAAATTCAGTTGAGGGAAAACAAGACAATAATACTAAATGGATAATCGAAATTAAAAGAGTGATTAGAGATTCTATTACCCATTACAACAATGATAGAAACCTGTAAATGGAAATTACCAAACTGCTTTCGTTAATAAGGAACACTTTAGTACCAAAATATTGACTCTATTGAATTTTAATTATCTAATATTCACTTCTTGTTATAATCTTTCTCCAAACAAATCTCCCTTGAAAGTTTTTCTACCTTTGATTTTGTAAAGCAGTTCACAATTTACCAAAATATCCAACACAAAATCCAAGCTCCAATTAATATAAATGTTTGAATTGGATTACCCAGGACACCTGGAAGAATGGGAAGCCCGCTACTTGTAGCAGGGCTGGGGTAACAGGGGCATCATTTCTGTCCAGCTGATGACAAATTTTCAGTCCTTTTGTGAGTCCCTGTCAGAATGGTTGCTCCCAGAATTAAATGCAATTTGAAGTTTTCCTTCCCAACAGGAAATAATTTGGAAAAGTCAATGAGTGCTTCCGAGTCCAACTTGAGGCTGCTTTAAATATTCAGTCATATTCTGAACATCTGGATGAAGGTGACCTAAGAGATAAACTGGCATACAGGAATCTTCACATGGTAAGGACAGAAGGCAGAGGCAGGGAGAAGGGAAAAAGTTATAGGGTGGAGTGTTGTGCTGAAATAAAAAACTATGCTGCTGAAGGATACATAAAAGCACAGAAATGCTAGCATGGAGTGCAATGTGTAAAACAGATTTATCAAAATATTACACATAACCACATCTCTATAAGCATTTACGTAGAAGTAGCGCATAAGGCTGGGTGTCAGCTGGATGTCAAGAAAATGCAATGTGAGCACCGTAGACCCTCCACCAAAACAGCGCTAGAAATGGGCTCCTGTGGTCCTGCTGGGCTCATTTGCTCAGCCTCAACCATTGCTATGGACAGGGGATAAAATGTTCTGATCTGCCAGGCCTACAACAGGGATGGGTCACTGAGCCATGTCCCATGACTGGAGCATGTGTAGGGGTAGGGTGGGGGCATCCTACCCAGAGCAGGGTCCCCCCATCACAGCAAAGCCAACAGGGTCCCCTCCAGACTCCACACCCAGGACGTTTCCACCGGCAGGGAGCACTTGCCTCCAGGCCGTCAAAGGCTATTATTCCTTTACAGCGATTTTAGCTTTCTTTATTTCATTTATCCCCTCTAAAAGGCACACTTAGCAGAACATAGCGGTCACTACGAACAACTGTCATCAAAGCTATTTTATTAAAATAAATAAGCTGTGTAGAGGTCATATTTACTCATAAGCAGAATCCTTGTCAAGGAAATTATAAAAGTTAAAAAGAAAGGTAGCCCTCTGGTAACTATATCCTTTCTTATTGTTGCTAAGAATAAATGGATTTGAGGATATAACTTTATCTGGGAGAAAATCATTTTATCAGTGAAACAAAATGATGTAAGAATATACATTATTTGCTCCTTTAACAAAAGCCAAGATTGGGGCTGGAGCAGAGGCTCAGTGGTTATAGTGCTTGCCTGGCATGCGCAAGGACACGGGTTCGAACCCCAGCACCAAGGACACAACAAAGTGTAGGAGCAACAAAAGTCACATGAAAAACTAAAAATAAAATTGATTTTATTTTCTAGTATATAATTGGCAATATTAATTACTACTGTATTTCACTAATTCTAGTATGTGTGTGTTTATTCACATTGCTATGTCCCAATAATATTACTATTATTCCCCTTCCAACCAAGTGTTATGTAATATTAAGTGAAAAATGCATATTCCAATAATTTACTTCCCAAATCATTTTATATGGTTAAATCAAGTGAAAAAATGTATGTTTTAATATAAAGCACACATGTAATAAACATGTGGAATGTTATGCAAGAGGACAGTTATCTTGGATCAGGGAAGGAGGGGTGTAGTTTGGAGGAGCAAATATGTCATTGTCAAGATATCAACCTGATACAAAACGTATAAATATATGAAACATACTTACCAAATATAAGTTCCAATGCAGAAACTTTGTATTCCATCCATCAAGTGCATTTCCAGAAGAATTTTTGTTGTATCTGATGTTAAGCCAAGTTGAAACAGCTGCAGAAAAGATCTTGGCCAAGTGAGGCAGGGCAGGAGGAAGGGAGCAATGGGGGATTTATTTTCTGCTAATGCTGACAAGTTTCAGAGAAAAGAAATGCTGTTTGTAAGTTGGTGTTCTTTCCTGGTGTATTCATTTAGTATAATTAATTCATACAAGAACAGAATTGTTAGAACAGAAAGGGACTTTAGAGGTGTGCTTGAACCTCTTTATTTTGCAGAAAAGAAAACAGCAGGGCCTGTGGCACATACCTATAATCAAAATGTCTTGGGAGACTGAGTCAGGAGACCACTAATTCCAGGCCCGGCTCACCAATTTTGCAAGACCCTGCATCAAAATTTAATAAATAAATAAATAAATAAAAAAGGCTGGGGGTATAGCTCAGTGGTAAAGCACTCCTGGGTTTAATCCCCCAGTACCAAGAAAAAGAAACAGAAGAAATAAAAAATGAAAAGGAAATTAAAACCCAGAGAAGTTATGTGAATTCCGAAAGCCTTACAGCTTGGCAGGAGCAGGGCAAGCAGTTGAACTCTCAGCTCAATGCTTATTGAAGTACTCATTATTGCTAACTTCCAACTATAATTCAGGACTGGAATTATGTCCATGACCTTGTTGGGTATTGCTTTGCCAGCATTCAAATGACACATGCAAAATACCTGCCAAAAATCAGAGAAAGAACAGTTGATTTGTGAAGTCACAGACAGACAGATGCTATTTGTAATACAACCCTTTTTCTTTCTGGAATCTAAATGGAGGGACTGGAGTGGTAGCTCAGTAGTTGAAGTGATTCCCTGGCGTGTGCCAGGAACTGGATTCAAACCTCAACACCACATACACAACTAAGTGTTGGAGAAACAACGGCCAGATGAAAATATAAAGAAAATTGATTCTCTTTCTCTTTTTCTCACTCTCTCCCTCTCTCTCTTTAAAAAAAAAATGGAATTTATGGTTCTTGAAAAGGCTATTTTTCATAATAAATTTCATTAAAATATTTCCACATGCAGATCTATCAATGTTAGATTATAAGATTTTTACATAAGTTAGTATTTATCAACAATAAAATAATATGACAGTCATTATTGAACTTCACCCAACATATCTTTTCAGAAAAGATATATCAGTCTATCGTATTTAGTATTCATGGGAAATAAAATATAATCCTGAACATAAGGGACTCTGTAATTCATGATCAATATCAAATGTGGACCTGACACTTACATTTTTAAAGGACATTGGAGTGTACACTTTGTTATAAAAGGGATGCAAAGATTTCATTAAGTGGAAAGCATTGGTGATGTTCATTGCCTTTGTTTGGAAAATCCCTCAACATTTTTCATTCAAAATGAGGATGACCTGAGCTCCAGGTGCCTCTTTTGATTCTGCACTGGCCTTGGACAGTTGGTTCCATTTTTTCTGAGCATATTGTAGGGAGTGGAGAGTCACTCATTAGACAATGGCAGGGTCCCTCGTAGCATGTGTGTGAGGTAGTGACAGAGAATCTCAGGCACTTTTTTTTTTTTTTTTAGTACCTGGGATTTAATCTAGGGGTTCTTAATCACTGAGTCACATCCCCAGCCCTTTTTTACTTTTCTATTTTGTGATAGTTCCTCAGATTGGCCTTGAACTTAAGATAATCCTATCTCAGCCTCTTGAGCCACTGGAATTACAGGGATGCACCCCCCCACCCCCGCCCTCATGCCCGGCTCTCAGCATCATTTTTAAAAATTACAGGAGGGCCAGGTTTTATGAAAGTCAATGTGCATTCACAGCAGCTGAGGCTCCACAACTAACAGAATGCAAACACTACATACTCTGATATGTGTTTGCTCATTTCCTTTGCTTACTTTTTCTTTGATTTTCATTAGAAATTAACTGGAGAGGGTTTCTGGTAGACTCAGCTAACGAGGATTTATTAAGAACATTTGGGCAGAGTCTATGACATCAAGTCATATCATGGACTTCAGTGGCTCAGGGGCCCATTTCTAAATCAGTCTGAGTCACCAGATCTGGTACTAACTCACATATTGATGCTACCCCAGCCTGGCCCCATCAGTAGAGACTATGAGTGGTGGCCATATTTTGGGGAGGTGCTGTGCATACCTTAAACACATTGATTCATTTGTCTAATTTGTGCAATAACTTAGGAAAACATATTTTGCAGACTTTTTGTAAATGTAGAAATCAGTATGTTAAGTAGCATCCAGGAAAGTGTTGCTGCTATCTGGTCTTTTCACTCTGAGCAAAAGTAGGGTATTTGTATTATTCAGTTAATATCTATGAAGTTCAAAAATACTTCTATAATAAGACTTTAATGTATATGTAGTAAACTGCTAATCTACCCTGCAGGGAGGAGGTCTCCTCAAAGGTCTAAGCCCTTAGGTTGTCCTAATGGGAATGCCTGGGGTCACTCAAATTGTCTAATGTTGAAATTTCAGGCAGGGCTGGTGTCATGACTTGAATGACAGTGTCTCCTCCAAATTCAAAACCATTGTTTTGTATATTAGCATCTCAGTCTGCAATGGCCCTGGATGTTTAGCACAATTCTTGGAGATGTGCTGAAGCAGTCTATACTGGGTTTCAAAAGCTACTTATCAATCTCCCCGCTTTCTGGAACTTCACTTGGTGGCTGGGAGTCATTTACAAGGGAAGAATTTACATCAAGGGAATCTGCAAATGCCGTAAACAGGGACTTGCCCTCCTGGCTCTTTGGAAGGCCCACGGTTAAACATTTACCTGTTGAACACGTTTCTAACAACAATTTGCTGTGCTTTGTCACAAATTGTAAACTTTTAGTGACGATTGCCTCCTAGACTAGTCTCTGACTCTGGCCAAGCGTTTCTTATCAGGGCTTTGTTCTTTTATGTTCCAGGTTGCACTTCTGGGATCCCACTGTGGAAGGGGATTTGTAGCCCCTGTGTTACAGTGAAAAGGAAAGAATTTCCTGGATGGGAGTCACCACCAGATGGCTGAGGGACCCCTTGAAAGAGTCCTTCACCCTTTAGAAAGCATGCCTCTCAGTCAGGGCTTCCCAAACTATCTTTGATGAAGCTCCAGCTTGTTTTGCTTTAATTTCCAAATGAAGATTGATTATTGGGAAAATAAATACAAAACCAGGGACCCAGATTTTTAATCTTGGATTTAAGTAAATGATGCTTCTGTTGAAGTGTAATAAAAGTTTCTAAACTTTGTCTAAGTGCAATTTCTACCCTTGATTTCTCAATTTCTAAACTCTTGAGTACTTCAACTTCCTTTCAGTCCTCAGGTTTTGAACTTTCCTTGCCACATACCAGAAGGCTACGTGAAGACCGTGTTGTGCAGTAATTATCTGGGTCACCTCTGTACAAAGACGTAAGCAGGCTTCATCAGTGTGAGCTTTACTGCATAGCTCTGGAATGCTCGCTTTCATGAAGATTTCACATGTGGATTTCCTGTCACTAGACAGCAGGTCTACAGAATGAAATATGTTAACACCCAGCTTTATTTCATATAGTGACTGGTCTTGGACCAGCCTTTCCATCCTAATTAGGTTTTCCAATTAAGTAAACTTATCTATAAATCCACTGCGTACTGATTTGGAAGCAAATTCCCGACAAGTAATGCATGAACTCTGTCGGAATTAACTTAGAAGAATGCTGCCCTTAGGGGACGATTAATCAGATCACCAACTAGTTAGTTCAAATCAATTCTATGACAACCAAGGCAGCCCAACCAGATTCATTCATGACATTGATATTTTCTCTGCAAATTAGGTGCCATGTTCCTTGTTATAACTTTCTAATAACTTATATATTCAAAATGCCTCCAATAGCCAGGATCCCGGTTTAATTAGTTCATGTTAAAAGAAAAACCTGAATGAGATCTATTAAACTGTAGATCCTCAAACCCAAGGAAAAGAAGAATGAGAAGAATCTGGAAGAGAAATCCTGACACTGCAGGGTACCCTGCAGCTCACATCACCATCATAACTAAAGCAGCAGGAAAGAAGTCTGCAGCTTTGGTGAAGGTAGAGAAGCTGGGTGCTGGAAGGGAGGATGAGCAGTTAGCTCCAGGCAGCCTTAGCTCATGGTCACCACAGGAAGTGTTTGTGTCCACACTTCTGATATGGATCTGCTTGCTATCTGCTGGGTTTCAGCAACACCTGTGAGATGAGCGCTGACCCCTGTTTCACAATACAAGCAAGAGTCATTTTAAGAGATGTGGATTAAAGGTTAAATGCTATATCCTAAAAGGTATATTTTAAAAATCTGGAGTTCAGACTACCATGAAACTATTTATCTCAAATTTAGCATTTCCAAGAGACAAATATTTTAATAATGTATTAACACAATGAAGAGATAACAGATTATAAATTGTTATGTGCTGCTCATATGCACTTTAAGGTGACTTTTCCTTACTAAGACATAAAGTAAGAGACCTGTTTGAAGTAAGAAGACTGTTGAAATGATTATCATGATGGTCATAACTGGTAATATTGGTTTTTGGTTTGTTTTTGTTTTTATTTTTTTAATTTAATTTTATTTTTTAAAGAGAAAGGGCCTGAGAGAGAAGATAGAAAGAGAGAATCAACTTTATTTGGGTTTTCATGTGGCTTTCGTTGCTCTGACACTTTGTTGTGTATGTGGTGCTGGGGTTTAAACCCCTGTCCTTACACATGCCAGGCAAGCATCACAATTGCTGAGCCACTGCTCTAGTACTGGTAATATTGGTTTTTATTTTTTTATTTTTATTTATTTTTTTGTAAATAGAGAGGGACAGTGAGAGAGAATCATTTTTTTATTTACTTTTTCATGTTGCTTTCATTGCTCTGACACTTCATTGCACATGTGGTAATGGGGTTTGAACTTGTGGACTTGCATATGCCAGGCAAACACTGTAACCACTGAGACACCGCTCCAGCCCCTAATATTGGTTTTTAAAGTATCATTTATTCAGTTCCTATTAGGTAAAAGATACTACACTAATATTTTATGTATTTTCTGAGATAGGTAATAGTATCCCTATTTTTAGAGAAAATTAAAACTTAAAGAAAAGTGCTTACGGTTAAATAGTTGAAAGTGATAAATCTGAGATCTAAACCCAAATCCTTCTGACTATTCAACTTTATTCGATACAACAGCTTTGGCTCACTTTAGAAGATAATCCTAAGCAATCTGAAATAAATTGTATTTCATGTACCTTGTATAAAAAGTAGTAGAGTAGATGAAGAAATCCTATAGGAATAAAGGTCAATTGAAAGATTTTTAGTCTGGAGGATGCAAGGCATTTCCATAGATTCTTTTCTGTCTTGAAGGAAGTGAGATAGGAGAAAAAAGAAAAAGAGATGAAGAAGGTGAAGGGTAAGGGGGAGATGAAAAAAGAGAAGGAAAGAGGAAAAAGGAGAGAGTGGTGGAGGAAGAGGGGGATGTTGGAGAATACAGGAGGAGAAGAGGAAGAAAAATAATCAGGTGGATGGAGAAGAGTAATTATCTTTTCTGCAAAGCAAAGTGTATGAAGATGGGGAATTGATCTTAGCTAAATTTATGTTTTCAAGAATTAAAAAAAGTCAACAATAGCAAACACTAGTGCTTTCTACACTTGAGAAATGGATCTAGGAATGTACTGCATGAATGTAAATGGTACATGGCCCTTGTCTTCCAGGAGTCCCAGATAAATGTATGAATGTGGATGAATACCTTCCTTCCCAGGAAAACTAATGCAAAAATACAGAACCTGTGAACAGCGCATTTCAAATTCAACCAGAAAAGGAACTGTGTAGAGACCAAAGGCCTTTCTGTTTTAATGTTTCCACTAATCTATTGCAAAGCATAGCTGTAGAAATTGCATGTTTTCCTTTGTTTTTGTTACTCCAGTAATATATAACGCATGAAAAAAAAGAACCATTTCAAAAGACTGAAAGTTGAAAAGTCAATGTCTTCTATCTCCCATATTCCATTTCTACCCTTTGATAATAACCATTATTAGTAGTTTACATGCTTGTGGATACTTTATACTTCTATGACATCTATATCTATATTCATACTTTGATTTAAAATGTTTTACTTAAAAAAAGATCACTATGGTGATTCTTTACAAAATTGTAGATAGAATTACCATATGATCTGGCAATTGCTCTTCTAGGTAGATGTAAATCCAAAAGCTGGGGCTCAAAGAGGTATTTTATACTCACATTCATAAGTGTAGTATTCACAAAAGAGAAACAGTGGAACCAACCCATACGCCCATGGACCAATAAGTGTGGTCTTCCTGTACTATGGGATGGAATTCAGCCTTTCTAAAGATGGAAGCTCTGGCCAGGCCACAGCATGGGTGGAGCTTGAGAACACTATCCTATATGAAATAAACCAAACTATAAACTCTGTGCAACTCCTCTTACACGAGGCACCTAGAGAAGTCATTTGCAGAAACAGAGTAGAATGGTGGCTTTCAAGGACTAGGGAATGGGGTGGTATTGTTTAATGAGCACCAAATTTCACCTTGGGACAATGAGAAACGTTCTGGAGATTGGAGGCACAGCAACATGAACATCCTTACACTATGGAATTATACATATAAAAACAGCGAAGATGGTAAATTTTAAATTATGTGGTCTTTTTTACCACAATTAAATTTTTAAAAAATCCAACATAAACCAGGATCGTATTTTTCACTGCTTGCATTTTCTCTAATAACACTATAAATTGGTCATCTTGTCCTATAGTACACCAATGTCTGACGTACGAGAGTATTGAATGGGTTTTCCCTAGTTCTTCTTAGAATCTGCTAAAAGGAGGGAGGTGAGAAGAGGTTACTGTGCCAAAAATAATTTCTTGTGCCTGGGATAAGAAGGTCCTAGGGCAGGTTTTGGAAAAGCTACACCCTCCCTTCCAATTGCCATATTAGTGCAGCCCCAGCCAGCATAGCTGGGGATAAAGGGGAAGTCCTTCCCAGTCCTTGGGCATGGGTGGACTTGGAGTAACCTGGAGTAAGAGGGATCAGAAGGGACTATTGTAATACTTTAAAGAGATTGGAAAGCATGACTTCTCTGTAAAATGGAATTCAGAGATGGGCACTCTGCAGACAGACTTCACCACTGAGCTACACTGACCTCAGGATGCCCAGGCTGCCAGGCACAGAGGTAAGGGTGATGTGCTCTTACAGTATAATGCTCATTAGAAGAACATATAAGAAACTGTTAGATGACATCTATGTGTGTCTCTATTTACAACTGCATTGAATATAAGATTTTTGCAGTCTTGTGAATGTATGATTATTGAAAACAGAAGCAAGATGTCTATTTTCAGGAACATGTATTATTTTACTTTCTGATTAATTTGGTCATGTAGCACTGTAAAATATGTGCAGTAATTAATATTTCTGCTACCTGTATGAAGGAAGAGCTTCTCTCAACACTAATAATTTCAAAAATTCAAATCTAAGCCAAGAATGATATAATTGTGGTATCATCACTGCAAAATTAAATTCTCTCTGAATTTGGACTTGATATTTGAATTTAGACCTTCCCATTTTAGTATCTTCACACTCAGCTCTTTAGAAGAACTCTGATATTGGAAATAAGACCACTTATCTCCTTCCTATTCAGACTACCTGTCAGGGAAAAATAAAACCACATTCTTACCTACTGGGACCCATTCCTTGGCAAAAATTTGACTCCTAACCCATAAGACATTCGTTCTTTCCCCAAAAAGGGCATTTCCATATTATCAATAGAGCAGTGATGTTAATGATTACTGTCAAGAGTGTTGAAGTAAGTCTACCTTAATGATGATATGTTGTCATCAACAGAAATTTTAAAAAATGGGTTTTCCCCATGGAGACTCATGTTCTATAAATATGTTGTTGCCTCTGGCTCATTTCCATTAAAAAGACATTTCACTAATGAATATTTATTTCACTGCCACAAACAATAATGTATAAAATGGTGCATAAATGCTATCATGGGCATTCTCTTCCTTCTTCCATCCTCTGATATACACCCATGTATTCTTTTTTATAATAGACAGGTATTTGTTTCAAATCTCCAGAAAGTTCTATCTAAAAATTAAATTATAAGATTTGTTTCCTTCTTTCTAGGTCCAGCATATCAGCATATCAAAATCATTCCTTCATGCAAAGCTAGAACATCACAGAATATTTTGCTGAAAATACCAATAATTTATGATAGAATTTTCACATTGAAAGTAATGATTTGGAGCACTAAATGAAATTGAAGAAAGAAGCTTGGAAAAAACTTCAAAAAAAGTGAATTGATATGAATAGACAACCATTGTTTAGAAATGTAAATCTGATCAAGTTATTATAAAATAACAACAGACTAGTAAAAATGCTAATTTTTTCACAAACAACTAAATATTTTTTAAAGTTCTGGCATTTCCTAAGGAGATTTTGTTTTAACTTTGTAGTGATCAGAATAGGGGCTTCCAGATATATCCTTGGATACTCCCGAGGACCTGTGAATAGGTGATGAAAAGTGAAAAGGAGGAATTGAGGATGCAGATGAAAATTAAGGTTGCTGTTCAGATAACCCTGACATTATCTTGGCAGATCCAGTGCAATTACAGGAGTCCTTAAACAGGAAAGAGAGACCAGAGCATCAGATCCAGAGATATGGCATCACAAGGAAGACTCGACCTTTGCTGCCTGCCAAGACGGAAGAATGGATGGAAGAAGTCCCAGCCAAGGACTTCAGATGCCCTCTAAAAGCTGGAAAAGGGGAGATAAAGGATTCTCCCCTTGAGGTTCCAGAAGGGACCACAGTCCTACTTCCACTTTAACTTCAACTCAGCAAGTTCCAAACTAGATGTCTGAGCTGCAGAACTGTAAAACAATAAATTTGTGTTGTTTTAAGCCACCAGCTTTTTGCAAATTTGTTACAACAGCAATAGGAAGCTGCATGAGGTTTTGTCACCCAGTAAAGTATTTGAAGCATCGTCGAATACATGTTAAGAATGGCGGGTGAGCAGAGGTCCCTTCTCTGCCTAAACTGCATCCTGACCACTCTACTTTGAGTTGAAAATACAAGCGAATGGCGTATGCTGAGGCAATTTGTCTCAAGGATTTTTTTCTATGACAAGAATCAGAAACAAAGTTCAAGCTGTATGTATTCAAAGCATGAGTGAGAAGAGTAAAATTTTCCAGTCCTTAGAGAAATACAATATTTCCATGGCCTCGGGGTAGGTGAAGGGTGATTTTACTACCACTTCAATTTTTTCCCATACAAATTACAACATGGCTTGAATCTGTTCTCCAGCAAGCTGTTCCGGCCATTCATCATGTCTCTGCACATAAATGGGTTTTCGCTTTGTAGGAGTATGTCCACTTCTGGCCTTCCCTATTTTGCCTTTGGCTTCTTTTATAGTATGGATCTGGAAGGTCCCCCAAAGGCTCACGTGCTGAAGGTTTGGTCCCCCATGCAGCAATGTTCAGGCGTGGGGCTTTTGGTAAAGTGATTGTGGTCCTGAGGGCTCCGATCATATCAATGGGTGAATCAATGGGTAGGTTTGTAATTGAATGGACTTCTGGGAGGTGGTGGACTCTGCAGGAGGTGGAGTATAGTTGGAGGAAATACATCAGTGCACGTTTGCTGCAATGATATTCTGTCTCACCACAAACCCACAGCCATAGCAGTGGCACCAAGTAACTGTGGACTTAAACTTCTGGAACTATGAGCCAATATATATCTTTCCTTGTTTTTTTTTTCAGGTATTTTATCACAGAGATAGAAACTTGACTGATATAGCCTTTTTGTGTCTCTGTGTGTCAATACTACACTCTCTTTTTTTAAGTTACAGCTTGATGTATTAGTCTGTTTTCTGTTGCTGTAACAAAATACCTGAGGCTTGGTACTTTATAAAGATTTGTATGCTCACCCATTAGAAGTCTGAAAGTTCAAGATTGAGGAGCCCCATGTATGCTTCCTATGGTGAGAGCCTCCCAGGCTACACCACAACATGGAGGAGCAGCAGAAAGGAAACTGACCCATGCAGAAGGGGTCTCAGGGTGCGACAGGGAGCCAGAGACTGGGGAGGGCCAATCTTGCTTTTTAATAACAATTCTGCTCTCACAAGAACTAACACGCTCCATGACATCAGCATTAATCCCTTCCAAGAGGGACCTCAATGACTTAATATACGTCCCATAGGCTCCCCCATCTCTCTCTTTCTCTCTTTTTTGTTTTAAGAGAGTGAGAGAGAATCAATTTTATTATTTTTTCATCTGGCCTTTGTTTCCTCCAACACTTAGTTGTGTATATTGTGCTGGGGTTTGAACCTGAGTCCTTGTGCATGCCAGGCAAGAGCTTTAACCACTGAGCCACAGCTCCAGCCCAGACCCCCACCTTTTAAAGTTTCTACCACCTCTCCGCATCCCCACACCTGCAACCAAGCTTCAAGCAGGCATGTGAACAGGGGTGGGGAATATACTCAAACCAAAACACTTCATGAGATTTAATAGTGTCTAATAATAGTGACTTACAAGAAGGACTTATCTTCATAGTTGGCAAAGTAAGCCTTCCACACTGCTCTTCTTCAAAGCTGACAACTGTTTTAATCTTTTCTCCTTCATATTATATTTTAGGATCATTTTTGTCACTAATCTATTGAGATATTTACTGCAATTGCTTTGAAGATCTTTATAAAACTGAGTTTCCTGTCTATGAACATGAAATGTTTTCCCATTCATGTAGGTTTTCATAAACATCAAATATTACATACGAGTCTTACAGTTAAACTCTCTTTGGACTGTTCTCATTTCCCATTCAAGCAAGAGCTTCAGCTTGTATCCAGCATCTATGTAGCTGCTGCTGATTTTTGCTTCCTATTTTGTATGTGTGTTAAAATTATATATTTGTTTATTAATACACACACATAGATCACTGATTTTAGTATCTGCATAGTATTTAATTACACAAATGTATTAAATTTTATTCAGGAAAAACCTTGATAGACTTTTATTATGTTCTATATTTCTTGTAGTAAAAAAAGGAAATACTGCAGGGAAAATCTATTTATCCATCAATGTACCCTTGTGAGACTCCAGCTGGAAGATAAATTTCAGGAGGTGAAATTTCCAGTGACCATATACATGCATTTAAAATTTGTAAAATATGCATAAATGCTTCACAGAAAGAAATATATAGATCTGTAAAATACTCAAGAGTATCAAAGTACCTGATGCCCCTACCTCCACAAACCTCACTCGCCTTAAGGTTTATCAAACTGTTACATTTGCTAAACAAAAGAATAAATATTCCATGATTTCTATAATTTTGCTTAATTACAAATAATCCTGGTATTTTTTTGTATGTGTATACATCGATTTGTAAAGTTTTAGAAACTATGAAGGGCATTCATCAGTCAAGAAGAAGCTCAATTAACTTTTAGGTGTTCTATAACAACCATTTACAACACCCAAAATTAAAATAATTCTGGGGAAATGATGATCTCTATCACAGGCAGATATCAGGAACCATACTTTGAAGCAGAAAGAAACCAGACAAATTAATTTTATTTCCTTAATGGATCATTCCAAACAGAAAATAAAACTGAAGGCTGAAATCAATGCTCACATCAATACTACAGTAAACCTAGGATAATATAACTATAGAATTTTAGAATTGGGCCAGGTGTTGGCACACACCTGCAATCCCAGCGCCACAGGAGGATTGCAAGTTGGAGTCCAATTTTAGCCATTTTGTAAGATGTTCAGCAACATAGCAACAACAACAAAAAAATAATAAAAAGGGCTGAGGATATAGCTTTGTAGCTCAGTGGTAAAGTGCCTTTGGGTTAGATTCCTAGTACAAAAAAAAAAACAGAAAGAAAGAAAGAAAGAAAGAATGAATTTTCAATTTGAAAATAGACTTCAAGAAAATCCGGCCTTCCCTCTTTGTACAGTGGGCCCATTTTTACAAGTTCAATAGAAAAAAGAAACATTTTATTTAAACTCAGCCATAGCAAAGTTCAATGATTCCCAAATGGGTGACATACAATAATACCTGTTGAGAGAAAAAAAGATGAATGAATGAACGAAGACTAGGACTGGTGCCTAGGTTTTCTGGAAAGTATGGTGTTTTCTCCTTATATTGTGTTGTCTGTACTGAGTTTGTGGGCATTCCATACATTTCAATAATCCTAAATTTGGAGACACCAGGCTTATTTACAGTCATCATTTTGGGTTTACGATGGATCAGAAAGTAAGGATTTCCAAAAGCATGCCTTACATCAACGACATACAATCCTGGGAAACACCCAATATGGTTAGATCACTTTATATTCCTTTTCAGAGGTTAAAAATCCCTTGATTTCTCTGTACTAGTTTGCTAGGGCTGCAAACTAATGTACCATAAACCGGAAGACTTACTACAACAGTAATTTATTATCTCACAGTTCTGGGAGCTAGGAGTGCAAGATCAGGGTGCTAGAAGAATTGGTCCTTCTGAGGCTGTGATGCAGAATCTGTTCCTGGACTTTGGTGATTTGCAGGCAGCCTTTGGCATTCCTTGTCTTGTAGAAACATCATGATGATTTATGCTTGTATATTCACATTGTATTTCCCTTGTGTCTGTCTCTGCATTCAAATTTTCCCATTTTCTAAGAACACCAGTCATACTGGAGTAGAGCCTAGCCCTAGTGACCTCATTTTAGCTTGATGACCTCTGTAAAAGCCCTATCTCCAAATGCAGTCAGACCTCTTTGGAGAAACATAATTATACACTTAACACCCAAATATTCACTTGATTACCCTTCTAAGATTATGTCAGGGATACAGTCTATTCTATTAAAAAAAAAGCTTACTTGATAATCTTACTAAAGTAATGATTTTCACTATACCATAGGATCTGTTTTTGTAATATAGAAAATTGCATACATAATTCTTTATTTTTTTATTTCGATGTTACAATTATATACATTAGTATTTATTTACATTAAAGTCTTAAAATTAGGCCAGGTGCTACTCAAGATACCTATAAATTTTTATCGTGTGTAAGTATCTAGGTTATACATCAGTGAAGTTGTGTCCTATGGGAACATACTAGCTGGTGGTAATTACTGGATTTATATAGCCTTTATTCTTTAGAGAAAGAAAAATACTATAACCCCCAGTGCCTCAGTTTTCTGTACACTCATAATAGGGTTAATAATACCCAACTATCTCCCCCAAGATCACAGAGATGTTGTGATGAGTCAGGTGTTCACTAGAGCAGACTATGTTTGTTCACAGAGCTTCCTGTTGTCACCTTTGTTCTGGTTCATGCGGGTTCACCAGTAAGAAAGATCTGATTATGGAATCCACTGCACTACGGAAACGTTCAGTAGCTTTTCCTCACGGTATTACCTTCTTCATTACCGCCAAAGCCTTTGCACCTGTAAACCAACTGTAGCTAACTGCTCAGCATTTTTCCTTTAGAGCCTGGGGGAAGCCAGAGGAAGTTAGTGAATCTAATTGCAGTAGTGGGTTCATAGGAAAGAGAGAATGGAGAAGACAAAGCCTCTCAGAAACTGAGGTCACGCTAGCGTCCAGATGTCTTCTCAGTCCCACGCAAGCACTTCCCAGGTGTGCTTAGCTCCAACCCGCAGCAGCAGGGCTCACCACACTCTGACTCCTTACACCTGTTTCCAGAAGGGCTCTGGATACTTTGGGAATCTCAGAACACACTCGTGCAGCCTTCCTAAACACCAAATAAAAAATAAAAAATAAAAAATAAAGGACGCTGTGCGGAGAAGCAGTGGCACACAGGAGCGTCCAGTGCAGGGCTGGGGGAATCTCGCTAGAGGACCATTCCTAGTAAACGTAACGTTACGGAAACGTCGCCCTGGGGACCTGCCGGTGCAGCCTGTGGGCCAAATCCAGGAAGCCACGCAGGCCCCTAACGCAGGTTAAGGACCTGATGAGAGCCCAGCTGAGCATCCTTTACTCTTCAACCTTTGCCCTACAAGTGGGCCTGCGAACACGCCGAAAACAGGCTCAAGAGCCTCATCCGAGCAGACCACCAAACGGTACCGCAAATTCCACCCGGCGGGACCCCAGGCCGCCACGCCCCTCACCTGCTCCTTCCACCTGAATCCTCGGCGCCCCACTCCCTCTGCGCAGGACAACCCAGCCCTCTTCCGAGCCACGCCCACCAGCTGTCTTAGCCACGCCCTCTCCACACGCCCCCTTTCGGGTCACCGGCCCCGCCCCCTTGAGGTTCCTTGCCGCGCCCCGCCCTGGAGGCTGGTCCCGCAGCGAGGGACCCGCCCTTTTCCTCCTTAGCCTATCGGAGAGGACCTTGCTGTTCGTGTCAACCAATGGGAGTTGCGGCCGTCAGCCCCGCCGCGCCGTGCGTCGGGTTAAGAGCTGTCTTCCCGCGGTCCAGGTGCTAGTCACACACCATGTGGCGCTGTGGCGGGCGGCGGGCTCGGGAAGCGCTGCTCAGGCTGAGGGGCGGCGGGTGAGATACCGCGGGCAGGGGCGGTGGGGCCGCTGAGACCAGGGAGGGACCCGGCAGGGCCGAGGCCGGGTGGCGGTGTGGCGGGTTCTCTGGGACCAGGGAAGGGGGCGGTGGCGCGCGGGCGGGAGGGAGGGTCAGGATCTCAGCCATCCCAGTACCTGGAGTGACAGCTCCCGCTCCTAGGGGCTCCTGCACCGGGAGCCTCCAGTCTGGGCCTCTTGCCCTTCTCTGGAGTTCCTGAACTCCGAAATCCCTCCTGTGGGATCCCAAACCCAGACACCCTGTAGTCCAGAGCGAGGGCCCCAGCAGGGACTCTGAGAAGTTGTTTCAGCTTCTGGGGTGGCAGAGCACCTGCTCCCAGGAGTTTCTGTCCCGGTTACCAGGGCTGGGGTGATGCATCCGGAGTCTGTGCTCTAAGGGGAACCAAGGAATCGCTTGGCCCACCTTGCCTTCTCCAACCTCAGGTGATCCAGGGTGGGTGGCTCTGTGTGGGTTGTCAGAGCTTTTTGAAGTGGAGGTGGTCATTGACGTGGATTTTAACTAGTGCAATAAAAGTAACTGGCAGTTTATGGTTCTCATTGATAGATTCCCTCCCATTTAATTTTTGTTTTGAGGCAGAGTTCTTTAGAGACCAGAGGGTTCTCCAGGCTATACTTTACGCGATGTTCTTAGTAAAATTCTAGTCTGAAACAATTTTTTTTAACGATTTGATTTATGGAAAAATAAAGATGATTTTTAAAGCGTTTAATTTTCGCACCAGCACACAAAATCTTTTTTTAATTCATAGTGCAGTCTAGCTACTTTGGGCCTAGGTAAGGAAACATGGATGGGAGTGTCAGTGGTTGGGGGGGCCTCAGTGGAGTGCTTGACTTTGGCAGCAGGAACTTTATTCAAGTAAATAGTCGGTTACTAGAAAGTATAATGGAAAAAGAGCCTTAGTTTTGCATCTCAGGGTTTTCCTACATTTCGTGCTCTTGATAAGAAATAATTTCTTAAAATCCTTCTGTAATCCATGATCTAGAATTTACTAAATTAATAAGGAAATGTTGGTTTGTTTTAGCATAGCCAGTGACTGATTTTCTTTTCCTGTATATGTAACCTTTAAAAGAAGTATCTCTAAAATATAATGTTAGTGTAGAAAATCTTATAAAACATGTAGCATATTTTTTTTTTCAGGGCTGAGGACCGAACTCGGGGCCTTGTGCGTGCTAGGCAAGCGCTCTGACACTGAGCTAAATTCCCAACCCACATGTAGTATAGTTTGAGAGAGTAATTATTATAAAAAAGTATGTCATCAATATTAGGCTAAGATTGCCCTGATTATAACCCTCTTCTTTCTTTTCAGGTAATCATTCTAATTTAGAACTATTTCCTTGCTTTTTTTTTTTTATATTTTTGACACCTGAATATATTTGTACAATAGTGTTATCTGTTTGAATAATACCTGTGTAGACTACTACTGTGTTAAAAAAAATCCTTGTATTTTTATTATTCAACATTGTGACTCACATCTTTTTAAATATACTTGCAGTCCATGTATTTTTATTGCTAAGTTTATTTTATTAAATGAAGAGTCTGCAGCTTACTCGTAACGTGCTGACGGATGTCTGGGTGGATTCAGATTGGAACTGTTAGGATTAGTGCCACCGTTCTTGTGTGTATGTGCTGTACACAATGCCAGTTCTCCAGGCTGTGGAGAGAGGCGAAGCACTTGCCGATCTTCAGCTTTTCTAAATACAGTGATACCAAAATCTTCTCCAATATCATTCCAATTTGCACCCCCAGTCTCAATGTATGGGAGTTCTTAGTAACATGTTTTCTAATTTTCACCAACTTAGCAAATATATAATAGGGTTTCATTGTGGTTTGAGTTTATTGCTTTACTGTAAAAGCCTCTGAGGATTCTGGGAGGGAAGAAGCCCTTTCAACACAGGAATTGCTTTTACTTAGTTAAGGAAAATTTGTACATAATTGTATTTTGGTTATTTGTGAACATGTGAAATGTTTTCAACATTTAATTAGCAATTGATATTATAAAGTTTAAGTTGAAATAAAAGGTTAAAATGGAAAGAACTTTACTAGAAGTTGATTTTCTGGCATGTCCAAGATTTTTGTCATGTGAAATTTAAGTTTCTTTAATTATATTTATTACATAGCAGTATTTTCAATATGTCGCTGAATTATGTTAACCAAACAGTTTTCCTGAAAATCATCTGACGTTGATGACTTTTCAATTCAGCAGTACACACCACGAAGTATGGAGGTGGAGGAGCAACTCTGCTTGTGAGCAAGCTCTGCAGCATAAAGTGGGCGAAAAGATCCACGGCTTCACTGTTAACCAGGTAGGTCTGTCTTTCTTTGCGCTCTCTAAATCAAGGCAGGTAACGTTCACAGCTTCTGCTGGCATGTGAAATTCTTCAGATCTCCCCAAGTCCTGATGTAGTTCCTGAGCATAGTCACTGCTCAGCCGAACTGAGTGTGCAAACAAAATGATTCCCAGTCCTTTACTGCTGCCCTTTCAAGCCTGACACCTTTTCAGATTTTATAAGTGACATTCTGCAGCCAAATCTGACGCGCCGCTTGGAGTGTGCTTAGTAAAGACACAGTTCTCTTTATTTGTTCAATCTACTTTTGTCATCAAATACTTTAAAGTTACATAAAACTTTTTTTCTGAGCCATCGGGACCTCAAAAAAAAAATTTTTTTTTTTTTTTTAAGAGAGAAGGACAGTGAGAGAGAGAGAGGAGAAAGTGAGAATTTTTATTGAGTTTTTCACAGGGCTTTCATTTCTCTGACATTTAGTTATATACATGGGTTTTGGGGTTTGAACCCCTGTACTTGCGCATGCTGGGCAAGTACCGTAACCGCCAAGCCATCCTCCCAGCCACCCGCTCCAATCCCTGGGCCTCAAAATTCTAGAGAAGAGACTGTAGACCAATATTTTACTCAGTGTATCTTAAAATGGATTTTGTTGATTCTTGGTTTTTGTTTGTTGTTTAAACCTATCATATTGCTTTTTCATTTAATGCTAAGTTGAAAAGAACATACTTAAATGTTTGTTGGTTAGCTTTATGCTGCGCCTGGTGCTATAAAAAAATTAGACGACAAATAGCTTATAATAGAAGGCACAGTTCGATGTGCAGCATTCAGAGGTGCCACAGGCAAGGGGAGCGGGTAGACTGGTGGCAGAGAAGGCATAGCTTATGATGAGAGTGGCATTTAAGAAAGAAAGTCCTCTGACTTTGGGCAGGCCAATGACGCAGGGGAGTTCTGGGCAAGGTTCAGGAATGTTGAATCATGAAGGCAGGGTCAGACATTAGTCCTTGAAGTCGTGCATAGAAGTTTAGATTCATGGTACTACAAGTTACTGCTTAAAAGTTCTTACTTAGAATGGTAGAATATTTTATTTTTCAAATTAAAAAAAACTTATTTTACGATAAACCATAATTTCTGGTTGAGAAATAGTTACCCTGAAGTTGTTATTAGGCAGACATCTAAAAAGTCTATTGATTTTAAGTACATTAATCATCCATGTAAAGTATAATAAACTTGAGAACATAAGTGGTAACGTATCATCTGTGAGTTATGCAAGAATCAACAGACCAGTTTATGTGTGTCATTTGTGTGGCAGGGCCCTTGGATTGGGCTCATGAGACTCCAGTTCTGATCACAGTACTGCCAGTAACTTCCTTTTTAAGAATGGACAGGTTACTTTCATGGGCCCTGAATAAAGGGGATGGTGAGTGGTGTGGCTATCACAATAATATGGTGTGTGATTAAAGGAAAGAGGGCTAGCTGGCATACATGTAAGATAGGGCACTTTCTTTACATCAAGGACTCTGGGGATGTTCGTGGAGGATTACCTAAAGTAAGAGATGATTGCCTCCTCTTTTGCTGTCTTCCTCCCTAGCAAGGGAGGTTTCATTCATTTTTATTGAGGTGATTTGTATCCTCCAGGTCCTTCCTAAACACCCTGGCTATGTGCATGATCATCTCCCAGTAGGGATCAACAGCTGGTAACAACCCCAGCTTACCTCAGAGAACCCATTCTGAACCAGATTAACAAAAGTTTACTCCTAAGAGAATCCTTCCACTGTCACTTGTTAAGGGCCATTCCTGCATTTACCTTTCCTGTAGGGTTGTTCTGAACATTTAAATGAAACATATACAAAAACCACACACTTAACATGCAAACATTGAGCCACTGGTATTTAGATGTGACAGAGAACAATGGGAAAAAGCAGAGATGCCAGTGAATACTGGCTCTGTGATTTGGGCAGCTTTTTCATATCTGTGAGCCATGTTAGTTTCATCTGTAAATGGGGTTGAGAATACCTCCCTCGCAGGTTACATGTGACATTTAGAAAATGCTTAGCAAATAGTTAAGAGCTTAAGGAAAACAAAAGGAGTACAGTCTCGTCGGCCTTTTTTACCCCTTAATTAACTTGTTGGCAAGATCAAGGATTTGGACAAGATGGACTCTGCCATCCGGCTTTCAAGTGCAGGTTTCATGGCACTGTCTAATTTAAGGCAGAGAAGCCAGTTCTCTCCACATGCTGAAGGCATCCCTTCCACTGAGCTTTTGTGCTCACATGCTGTCTTCTTACTTCAGGTAACATCTATCCCTGAACTATTTCTAACCGCGGTGAAGCTCAGCCATGACAACACTGGAGCCAAATATTTGCACCTGGCAAGGGAGGACACAAACAATCTGTTCAGGTGTGTGGTGCAATGTAGCAATGTGTTCTTGAATGTTTCTCTTTAAATGCCTGTACGTTAGTAATTTAAAATCATGTCCCATTAATATTTTACTTTTATTGACAGGAACATCCTGAAAATATAAGAAAAAGATTACATGAACTTCTATCCTTATTTAATAAATAAATACATTAAAATTTTACAGTCAGACTCAATGATTTCATATATTACCATCAGAAAACACTTTGTTGAAAGATGGTGATGTTAGAATGATTCTTTTTATTAACTGGAGATAATCACATGTTTAGGATTTCTATTGGACAGTATTAAGCTTAACTTTTCCCAATTTCTTTGTCAATTTTTTCTTAGTGTGCAATTCCGCACTACTCCAATGGACAGTACTGGTGTTCCACATGTTCTTGAGCATACGGTCCTTTGTGGTTCCCAGAAATACCCATGTAGAGATCCTTTCTTCAAAATGTTGACCAGGTCATTATCCACTTTCATGAATGCCTTCACAGGTAAGACTAAAGTCCTGATCCAAAATCGTGATTGGGTTTGCCAGAAGCAAACACTTATATCCAGTTAGTTTCTAAGAATGAAGAGAATTATGAGCCATTAATAAATGTATTAAAAAAATCACTGATCTCTAGTGGAAAGATGTTAGAAATTTAATCTTTTAGAGAAGTCACATCATGGTCAGATTATAAAAATGAGTTTTAGAATATGTCTGAGTTTTTTCTGAAAAAGTTCAAAACTGTTTTCTTTAGGGAATATGTCTACATTAGTTGTCTGTATATTAAAATTGGTGTCAGTGTTGTTTGACTATACTATGGTGAATAGGTTGATGGTGCACACGGAGTATTCTGGAAAGGAGTGAGGTTAAAGGGTCAATTAAATCAGTGCTCGAGTAGAATGAGGCTCTTTCCAGGGATATGAAATCTCTTGGAAGGAACCTGAACTGTGTAAAAGTCCACTGGAGAATCAGTGCTTGTGTTTGTTAAGGGGACACTTCAAGTCCGGTGGGTCTGGGCAAGCCAGGACAGGAAGTGCAGTGTGGGTCCAAAGCGAGGTGCTTCTAGCATCTACTCCTCTGACAGCTGACACCTACTGTTAGGACACAGTGAGGCTTGAAAATAACTTTTATAGGAGTATCTTGTATTTTAAAATCTTACTTTTCATTTGTACCCAGCTAGCGATTTTACACAGTATCCATTTTCCACACAAAATTCCAAGGATTTTCAGAATCTCCTCTCAGTATACTTGGATGCAACCTTTTTTCCATGCTTGCGGGAACTGGATTTCTGGTATGTAATGATTAACTGATGGATTGATTTAGATTTTAGTATTAGAGTCATCTCTATCATATTTATTTACTTACTTAACATTATTTAGGCAGGAAGGATGGCGACTAGAACATGAGGATCCAAGTGACCCCCAGACTCCCTTGATCTTTAAAGGGGTTGTCTTTAATGAAATGAAGGGAGCATTTGTAAGTATTTTTTCTTTTTTTCTGTCATGTTAAAATGATCTTTCCTGTGTAAAACCTTGAAATATAGAAATATTTGAAAGGTGGTTAGCATTTCATTATTTAGAATTCTTATCTTACATAATAGCTGGGTTGGTGCTGTGAGCAGAAATGACCAGCGTTAGAAGGCCCAGGCATCATCATGTGTCCTCTTGACTTAGAGGACCTGCCCCAATCTGTTGTCGTCTTTGAAGTGCATGGGGTAGCTTGGGTGTGCCCTTGTTGCTTCCTGGTTCTTGTGGCCTCCTTTATCTGGCAAACTCCTCCTATCATACCCCATTTTGTATCATTTCTTCCAAGACACCTATTTGAAACTCATGTCCTCATGTCCATATGGCTCATGGGCCAAAGGGTCCTACATATCCATGCTCCTTGACTTGAGATGTGCAGTCGTTCACATGATGCATTTTGAAAAGTCAGTTGCTCTTCTTGTCCAAGAGAGCCAGTTGTTGGATATGGCCCACAAATGAGTAAATTGAATGTTGCATTAAATAATACCTGCATGGCTGTCATTGATTACCTTTAGAACAGTTTTATTTGCCATGTGGTACATGTGTGATTTATTGGCTGCATTGTAATATAATAGTGTGTTTTACAGTTGCATATCACATAGTGCTGAGAAATGCATTGGTGAGTGGTTTTGTGAAACATCATGGAGTGTGCATGCCAACCCAGATGGTATAGCCTACTACTCATCGTAGGCCATATTCTGATATGTTGGGGCCATCATTGATTGCCTTGTGATCCATTGTTGACAGAAATGTACTTATGCCATGCGTGAGTGTATTTTGTATATTTACTTTAAATTTTTTAAAAATTCCAGACAGATAATGAGAAGATATTCACCCAGCACCTTCAGAACAAAATTCTTCCTGACCACACTTACTCTGTGGTTTTCGGAGGTGATCCACTGTGCATCCCAGATCTCACATGGGAACAGCTTAAACAGTTTCATGCTACTCACTATCACCCAAGTAATGCTAGGTAATGATTTGTTTTAAAGGATTAATGATAACTTAAGAATTGATGTGTTTGCCTTCTTACACTAAATGACATGGCTTTTCTCACATTTAGCAAAGAAATGTTTGTTTTGGAATTATGTAAGATTATTTGCATAAGTTCCCTGCCTAACTTACTTTGATGTTCATTTTAAACACATGCAATGATTACTCTCATTAGCACATCATGGTAGTTATAAATAGCCTTTAGAGTCACCCCTGGTGGGGAGACCCAGTCCTCCCTCCTGGCCTCTTGTCACTCATGGCTTCATTACTTATAGAATGGGAATGCTTGTGATGGCATCTACTTTGTAGGACTACTTTTCACAGTACCTGAAAAGTTTTAAGCTTTTCCGTTGACACATTGAATTGGTGGGCGTAGTAATTATTGCCTGTTTAATATGTCACTAATAATTACATTTATAGATACGTGCTAGTGTAAAATCATACTTGCAGGTTTATCTTTTGTAAAGAAAAACAAAACAAAAACAAAAAACAAAAAAAACACCAAATTTTGAATTATGAAAAGTTTCAAGCACCTATAAAAGTATAATCCCTATACATTAATCACACAGATACTTTTCTTTGCTAGCATTTTTTGAATTATAGACATGATTGTTTACCCCAGATAGTTTTGTGACCCTAAAACGTTTTCTTCCATAAGGTAACATTTTCACACTTAACAAACCGAACATACTTTCTTTAAGCCATGTATTTCTTCTTCTGTATTCAAATTCTCCAGTTTGCCACTCTAAATGTTCGTTTGATCGAGATGAGGCCCACACATGAGGTTTTGTCATTTTGCATGTCCTGGGTCCCCTCTTATGGTGGGACAGTGGGAGGTCAGGCGGGGCTTCCTCTCGATTTTCTCTGCTTTCTGGGTTGTTGCACTGCTGCTTTGTGGTGTTCATTGACTTGTCCCTGGATTTTCAAGAACTGGAACTTGGATCCCAGGACCTGGTTAGAGACAGATTAGGCCTTCATAGGTGGTGCTTGTGTCTCCTGCTGCATTCTCTTCTGGTACTCTAATGCCTGCTCCTGCGCGGCTTGCTGAAGACAGCCCCTGGGAGGTGGTGCCCTCCAGCCTCTGTATGAATCAACTATTCGTTAGTTTGCCTGCTTTTCCCATTCTGTAATTACTCTTACATCTGTTAGCTGGACTTGTTGAAGAAGAGCTCTCCCTTATGAGATGAGGCTGTTGGTTTATCCTGAAATATGGCCTGCTGGGACGGGGACTGCTTTTTTCCAACTTTAGTGAAACAGATGATGGCTGAAGCTGCTTCTGATGACTTTGAGTTTTTTCCTCTCTCTCTTTCCTGCCCTCAGCCTTCTTTGTTTTGCTTTGTTTTTAACAGTACTGAGGTATTTTTATGTATGTATTTATTTGAGGTTGTGCCATCAGATGGAATTTATTTTTGTGCTCAACTTGTCCCAGCTCTGGGCCATGGGAGTTCCTTTCTGATGCTTTCTTAGATTTCATTTCTTTCTTTGGTTTCTACCATCCCTGTACCCACCCTGGCCCACACACACCTAGTTTCTGCTCGGAATCTTTAGTCCTTTATTCAATGAGTTCTGTGACTGAATGGAGAAAGGTGTTAAGACCAGCGTGTGAACTCTGAGGGTGCTGAAGTTTGCTGGTGTATTAGTCAAGTCCTGGTATATAAAATTTGTTTCTAAAGCATTGAGCATAAAAGTTTTTAAAGAATCTTTAGGATGATCCCCTAATCTTAACCATAGCTTAGACAGCTTTATAGAAAAGAAAAAAATCAACTCTAGCATTGTAAGCATTCTCCTCTGCTTTACATCTATAATATGAAATTCGTAGCCTAAAATTGAATTTTATGAAATTCTTTATTTTTGTCTGTTGATACTAGTTCAGTTATTGTATTACTGTAGCTAGGATGGTAATATGATTCAACAAATATCTCATTTGGTTTTTGTACTGCCTTTATTGTAGATTTAATACAAACAGTTTTTATTGGATTTGCATTTAATCAAATCCTCTTTATGGTTTTGTTTTGTTTTGTTTGAAGCACCTATCTTATTAAAAGGACAAACGCTTCTATTGGTGTTTGCACTTAAACTAAGTGAAACAAAATGCTGTGGCATAAAGTTTACTTTTAAGTGGAGAGGGTTGTTAATTGTATGATACTGTAAATCCTCTGTTTCATGCGAAGAGATATCACTGTTGATTTCTAATCCTTTAAACTAGAACAGACCAATGTATTTTCTCAAAATTTTAGGTTCTTCACTTATGGTAATTTTCAATTAGAACAGCATCTGAAACAAATTCATGAAGAAGCGCTGAGTAAATTTGAGAAATTTGAGCCAAATACCACAGTGCCAGCCCAGAAGCCCTGGGCTAAGCCGGTAAGCACCCCATCAAATTTATTAAACTACCTGTTCAATACGTTGAGACCAGGATGAACTTCATACTGGTAAGAAGATCTTAAATCATTGTGTTAAGTACCATACAAGACTAAGGAAGGATTATTTGTTTAAAAGGAAACTTAATGGGAGGCTGGAGCGGTAGCTCCATGATTACAGCACTTGCCCAGCATGCACAAGTATGTGAGTTCAAACCCCAGCACCACATACACAACAAAGTCTCAGAGCAGTGAAAGCCACATGAAAAACTAAATAAAATTGGTCTTTCTGTCTCTCTCTCTCTCTCTGTCCCTCTCACTTAAAAAAAAAAAAGAAAAGAAAAAAGAAAAAAAAAAAGAAACTTAATGAATGTCTTAGACCATTTTATATATCCAGATAACCTGTTTCAGTTACAACCATTCAGATTTTTTTCCTACTTAAAGCATCTCATCATTTTTCAGAGGGAATTCCAGGTAACTTGTGGCCCATATTCACTTGTTGCGGATGACTCTAAGCAAACAACGGTCAGTGTTAGCTTCCTCTTGCCAGAGTAAGTATGCATTATTAAAGACTGCACCAGTTGAAAAGCAGTAGGAAGATATCAAGGTTAGAAGGTTAGGAGGAGAACTCAATGTACAGTTAAGATTCAGGAGTCAAGCAGGTTTTAAGAATGAGAACAAAATGTCAGACGTGTTTTTAGTAATATCAGAAGTGATTATGGAGGAAAATCATTTTTGTTACCATCCAGCAAAAAAGTAATTTACTTTCTTATGATTGAAAGCTCTGTTTCTCTGAGAAAAACTTCTTAGAACTTCTAGCAGTTGTTTATGGTAACAGGTCCCTTTGAATATGAGAATACTGTGATCACTGGTCATAGAAAAATATACCACATTACAAATCCTGTAATTCTAAAGACTTCATGGAGACCGACTGAGAACCAGTGCCCTCAAGAGCTTTTAGGACAGGAAGGACAGTGGCTCTGCCCATTGCGCTCTGGCTGCAGTGCAGTTGCTGCACAGCTGCGACTGTGGCTCCACCTCACTGACTGTTTCTTGTGTTGGTGTGATGTATAATCGAAGTAATACATGTGAAGGTGCTTGGCAAACTCCCATGTGATGAGAATTCAATATGCTTTTAGATTATGTGGTTTGGAGTTAAAAAAAAAAAGCCCAGCATATTAAAAAAGTTTCTCTTTGGTCCATATGATTAGAAGTGTGAAATGCAAGAGCTTCTAGAAGAACTTTAGCTTGTTTGGAGATAAATTATTTTAATGATTTTAAATAATTTTTTAAAACATTTATAATTGCTAAAGATTTTCTTTATCGCCCACCCCCACCCACTTTTTTTTTTTTTCCACCAAGAATCACCGACACGTTTGAAGCCTTCACATTGAGTCTGCTGTCTTCACTCCTGACTTCTGGGCCCAGTTCCCCCTTTTACAAAGCCTTAATTGAATCTGGACTTGGCACAGACTTTTCTCCTCAAACTGGGTAAGTTTTATTATTAGATTAGATTAATCATCAGTTGGCAATTGCGCATTGTTCCATTCTGGGACACTTGACACTGTCAGGGACATTTTTGGTTGTTATAACTGGAGGAAGTGCTGTTGTCCTTTAATGGGTAGAGGCCAGGGATACTACTCAGTGTTCCACGTTCTTAGGACGGTCCATCTCCTAACAGGGATAGTACTCAGTGTTCTTTGTTCTTAGGATGGCCCACCTCCTAACAGGGACCTCTGGATTAGATTATGGTTCTAGGGACCTTTGGCCAAAATGAACAAAATAGCATTTTCAAGTTTGCAGACTATCATACTGCTGCCTGTTTTAAAAGTCATATCATTAAGTAACATTTCTTGGAAATCTTAAAAAGATTTTCTAAAACTCAGCAGTTCTCCATTTGTAGATTTTGACATAGTTCAAAAATTTTGTACTGATTCTTATAAATATTTGAAAACACGTAAATGTACTTTTGTCCAATTATGTCTGAGAAGCAAGTATCTGAGAACATGGCTTTACCGAGCTTTCTTTAATAGAACCTGCGGTTGCAAGTTCAATCTTCAAAGCGTGTTCAGTGGCAGTGGTGAAAGCACATGGGTTTTAACACGCTCTCGTTTCTGTTCTCTAGATATAATGACAGCACGAGAGAAGCCTACTTCAGCGTGGGGCTCCAAGGCATTGCTGAGAAAGATATTCAGACAGTCAAAGACCTTGTGGATAGAACCTTTGATGAAGTAATTGAGTAAGTGTGGCTGGCCTTTTGCAATGATTTGTTTTATTTGTTCATTCAAGAGTTCTCTTTTAGCCTTCCCTGTGTGTAATGAAACACGTATTATTAGTTGATGCTACCTTGTAATTCTAAAACTGTTATTTCTTTCCACCATCTCAGTTATTAATTCTGTTCTTTAGGAAAGGATTTGAAGATGATCAGATTGAAGCTTTACTTCACAAACTTGAAATTCAAATGAAGCATCAGACAACCAGCTTTGGACTTGCACTGTTATCAGTATGTGATTTCTCAACCACCTGGATTTTGGCTTTGGTTTGGTTTGGTTTTCCTTTTTCATTTGTGCAATTAGTAGTTTTTGACAGCACTGAAAACATAGATTCATATTGATAATGCTTTTCATTTGAACCTTGGAAGCTAGGCTGTTTTAGATCAGATATAAATTTAGCCTAGTCTTATTGTACATTTTTATCTTTTTAGTATTTTACTTGGTTTTTTAATATTTTAAGTTTTATGTGAAATAAATTTATACATCACTTTAAATGTGTATGATATCTGGAAAACTCTTGGTAATTATTGTATTTTCTAAAATTTAAAACTGTGCTTTTTATTTCAGTAGAACAATGTAGTTAATGAGTTTTTTCCTTCCAACCAACTAATAACTTAATTTTTTGTTATAAATAATCATCCATTGTTTTTAAAGCATAGAAACCAGACTATTAATACAATACTATGCCTTCCATGTTTACTGGGTGGTACAGTGTTTATGGGAACATACAGTGTTTGTGGTGTATTAGGTATAACTTCAGGTTCTTCATTCTAGTACATAGCTTCCTCATGGAATCATGATGGGGACCCTGTGGAGCTCTTGCAGTTGGGACATCAGCTGACTAAATTTAGGCAGTGCCTTAAGGACAATCCTAAATTTTTACAAGAAAAAGTGAAACAGTATTTCAAGGTAAGAAAATTAGAGAATTTATTTCTTTAACTTTAAAGTTGGATTTCAAAATATGGAAAGGAACATTAGGAACATAATATATATAACATTAATACAAGTTGATCTTTTTTGTATTAATGTTTCCATTTTTCTCTGTGTATGTATTTGTGTGTGGATTGACAAAATTCATATATTTTCCTGTTTTGTTAACAGAAGAGTAATATAAACTATGAGAACAGTTAAATACACTGACTTCATTATTTTTATGACTGAATTCTTTTCTCTCTCTTTTTTTTTTTTTTTAAGATTGAGGGACAGTGAGAGAGAGAAGAGAGACAGAAACAATTTTTATTTAGTTTTTCATGTGACCTTTGTTACTCTGACACTTCATTGTGTACGTGGGACTGGGGTTCTAACCCAAGTACTCACACATGCCAGGCAAGCACCATAACCGCTTAGTCACCGCTCCAGCCCCGACTGAGCTCTTTTGAAGCTTGCTTGTTTTCCTAGATTTCTAGACATTTGTGCTTGGCTGATTCTTGCTACATACTCATTAGAACTTTCTAAAAGGTACTACTGGTGGATCAGACTATTGCCTATTTTGAAGGGTAACTTTTTAAGAGAGAGTGAGAGAGAAAGAGAGAATTTTATGTATTTTTTCCATCTGGCCTTTGTTTTTCCAACACTTAGTTATGTATGTGGTGCTTTTAATATTTTTAATATGTGCCTTTGCTTCACACATAGGACATGGTTTGATAATTTGATCTGAAGTTTCTCTTTTTTTTGTTCTATTCTAATTCTCATACCTTTCTTCATAGTATTACAAATGAACATTTTATGTTTTTTAGCTTATTAAAATAAAACATAAGCACATTAAATCACCTAAACAATTTATTTTTACATTAGATCAACATCTACTGTGTCTTAATAACTTACAAAGTATCAAATCAAAATTTTTGTTCTAGTCTTTAAGAATGGGATAATGAACACTAAACAGAAATTAAGTTAGAATCCTATTATCTTTAACTTAGACTATCATTCAGAATTTATAATACTAAAAAGTGCAAACAGTTTCTTTTTACAACCAAAGTGTAAAGGAAGTGTTGACTATTGATACATTTATGGGAAGACATATTAATGATAATAATCCTAACAGTGACAGTGTATGTGAATTAGGTTACTTACCTCATGGCAGGTATGTTTTAAGAATTTTATGTGGCTTCTATACTTGGATTTGCAGAACAATGCTTGAGATAAGTTCTGTTATCATTTTAAAAATTGGTGGATGGAAGTGTAGAACCAGGAACACATGACACCGTTTCATCATGTTTGGCTTTAACAAAGTCTGGTTTTAACTGTTTTGTTGTGGTGGTTGTTGCAGAATAATCAGCATAAACTGACTTTGTCAATGAAACCAGATGAAAAGTATTATGAGAAACAGGCGCAAATAGAAACAGAAAAACTGAAGCAAAAGGTCAATTCTCTCTCCCAGGAAGACAAGCAGCAGATCTATGAAAAAGGTTAGATATTTCATTTGCTTGGTAATTTTCCCTCCTTAACCTAGACCTAGGGAACATTTTAGTGAATTCACAGTTGAAGGCAACTGTTGTTTCAAGTAACAAATACTCATTGTGCATGTTGATGCACTGGGTTCAACTCTGAAATTCAGCTCTACAAGAAAATTCACGTTGTAATTCGCCTGGAAAGGCAGGACTTGAAAGTAGCTTTATTAGATTTGTTCATTTTACAGATTTTATAAATACTTTCTGTTTACCAGGTCCTGTAATATGCAAGCAAAATTTATTTTGTTGTTGTTGTCACAACTAATAATTAATTGCCGAATGAACACTATGTATAGCATAAGCTACAATTCTTTCAGAGAGACAGGTCTCGGGACAGAGGATTTGTGCCAGCTGTGTAGCATCATGAGAGTATAAGTTCGAGGTGGTCAGGGCAGAGAAATGAGTGATGAGCAGGTAGGGTGGAGGAGAGAGATGGAGGAGATGAAAAGGAAGGTGAGGTCAAGTGGAAACAGAGAAACTTGGACAGAAACTGATGAGGCCTGTGAACTTCATTTATTAAGTCATGAGAATCAGAAAGACAGTGAAAAATACAGTTGTGGTGTGCATGGTGATTTGTGAGAATGGGAGCAAGATGAGAGTAAACTCTCAAAGGCCAGTTAGAAACCTGCACATGACTTGAAGGTCTAAGCTGGGATGGTTGTGATGTGGGAATGGAGAGAAAGCCAGATTTGGGAGACCTCAGGGGCTTGAAGGGTTTAGCTAGGATTAGGAAAGGGATGTGGTTCTAGGACAGAATGGAGGGATTCAAATTACTTTTATTCAACTGCAACTCTGCCACTGGGAGAAAATATTTGTAAAATGTATATGTGATAACTTATTTGTAAAATTTAACCAGAATATATTAAAAGCTTCAGCAATTCAGTAATGTGAAAGTACAACTCAGTTAGAAAACGGGCAAAGATTTTGACAGATAATCATCCAGGAAGGTATACTATTGTTAAATAAATGTATAAGCTATTATTTATATGGGAAGTGATCTCATTATTTTCTTAGGTAAGTGAATAATTGCTTATTAGGAAAATAATTGCTTATTAGGAAAATACAAGTTAAAACCACAAAATTCTACACACCTGTTGCAATAGCTGAAATGTTCAAAGATGCTGCAAATATCAAATGTAATTAATCATGTGAAACAAGTGGAACTCTAGCTCGTTGCTGATGGAAAAGCAAAAGGCACTGCCACCTAAGAAAACACTTATAATTTCTTAGCAGTGCTTCACAGTGCTAAGTCCAGTGATCTTAGTGGGGGGAATTTGTATACACACAAAACTTGAAGCATCCCAAATTTCCATCAGCACGTATATTCATATTTAAAAAAATGCCACTCAGCCATAAAAAGGAACAAAGTAATGATAAACTCAACACAGATGAATCTCATACGTAGTACACCAAGTGAAATAAATCAGGCACAAAAGAGTACATAGAACAGAGTCCATTTATATGATGCCGTAGAAATGGCAAAGGTGTAGGGACAAGGCAGAGTGATAGTTACTAGAGGCCAGGAGTCGGGGTGGCTTGCCTGCAGAGGGGCACAAGGGAACTTTCTAGTGGAAATACTTTGTCAGGGTATGGAGGGTTCATGGCTTTCTACATTTGCCAAAACTCATTGAATTATATTTTAAAATTGTGAGTTTTATTGCTTGTAAATTATGTATTAGTAAAGCCTATTAAGATTTTTACAACACACATTTACTTATATCCCTCACACAAAAGAAAACAGCTTGCGCTGGGATTATAGGAGAAATTATAGGGGTCATCAGGAGGTAGAAGTGACTCTGGAAAATAATTCCATTTTGATTATAGTAAGATTGTGTTTATATAATCTAGTAAATGAAAACTTAATGTTAACCTCTACCCTGTTTTTCTGGACACCTGAATTCTGGTTTAGACACAGCTATTTTAAGCTGTTTGGTGAGTGCTAACTGACAGGTTCTGAGCTTCCATTTTTTAATTAAAACCATACACAGTAAGTCCACAAGGTGATTGCATGCGTAAGCAACGGAATTTATGTTTCCTCAATTGCTGACATGTTCATGGACTGGTCTTTATGGTGTGTGCTTCATTTAAAGAAAGTTCAGTATGCCACAGTCCACCCAGGACATTATAAATGATGCTAATATTATGAAAGTATGTTTTTGCCCTGCAGATTCACTGCCAAATTCCTTTTAAGTAGGGTGCAGGGCTAATGCATTTAATAGTTATTTAAGGTCAGTAAGTGTTACTTACTTTTTTGCTTTAGGAATCTCTGTGAATTAAAGTCCAATCAGTAAATTAACACTAATGGAGAAAAGGTGAATGAGAAATTTATTAAAAACTTTAATCTTCAAACTTTTTAGTGTCTATGATACATTAAGAGCTATAAAGTGGCAAAATTCTTACTGACAGGGAGCTTTTGATTTGGTGGGGGAAGAAGAGAAAATACAAAAAAATGTTTTTGATACTCTGTATATATTCAAAGAAGGAGCAACTGGGTTGTCAGAGGAATTGCAGAATGTTCTAAAGGAGGTGAATCTTATAATGTTGGTAAGACTGGATACGTCTTTTTCATATCACAGACACAGTTAGAAAATGAGGTGACATAAGGTCGGGGTGCTGGACTTGATTAGGTGAGGGAAGGCCTTAGGGACTGAACGTATAAGCAACCTGGGCTCCTGACACCTCAGGGAGCAGAGATTGTCACTGATGGTGCTTTCTTCTACGGGCCACAGACCTAAAAAGTGGGGAGTGGAGGGTGTGTTCAGCTTTTACTTTATTTTGGGTGCAGGGTTGCCTGTAGAATGATGTAGCACCTGGTGCTCACTGTGCCCCCGGGGCCATGTGTGAGTGGACAATAGGTGATCATGTGCTCTCACAGAAGATTAGGGAAGTGTGTCTTTCCTCTTGAGGTCTGCTTAGTAGTCGGCAGGCGTATTCCTTGTTGTGATGGTGAGTTCAAATGCTAGCGCACAGCCATCCCCTTTAAACCTTGCCCGCAAACTAATTCATCTGTGTGCCTGTGTGAGAGAATTTTCAACCGTGAAGTCTCTTCACAAGCACTACTCAAGTCTGTCATGAAAAAAGGATTATGAACTTTGTAGATTCTTCTCATAGATGGTGTGGTTCTGTGGAGTAATTCCCCAAGGGAGAGAATTTCCTCTGATAGATGTGTGGATCATCATGCCTGAGGAATGTATTTTTAAACACTGCTGTCATTTGTGAAATTTATGGGGTTCTATAAGCATTTTACTAATATAAGTAAAAAGAGAACACAAATAAAGTCATTAAATTTCAGTTCAGCAAGAAATGGTTTGAAAACTGTAACAGCAAGTTCATTCAATTGAGTGTAAAACTTTGAATGACAAAGGGGAACTGCTTGAGTAAAAATCCAGTCCCCATAAAATTCTGTTTTCTAAGTAACTGAGGAATGAGAATTAGAATGACTACTTCCAGAGCAGATTTGCTCATTTTGAATGTCAGATAATGACAAGCAGAGAAGAAATCGATTGTGTAAAACCTTTTAGTTTTGGTCCTGAGTGTTCATTTTTCCCTTTTTCTTTCTAGGTTTAGAATTACGGAGTCAGCAAAGTAAACCTCAAGATGCCTCCTGTCTCCCGGCACTAAAAGTCTCGGACATCGAGCCCACCATGCCTTTCATCAAGCTGGATGTGGGCTTGGCAGGTCTCTCCCAACACTCATTTTCAGGGGTGCCTGAGTTTCTTGATTAAGTTAAACATCATTTTCCATGGAGAAGCAGGGTCACATTTTGGATATTTTCCAGAAAACATTTGAGCATCCCTCTTCTTCATCTTGTTTTTCCAATGTCTTATATGTCATTTCTTGTCTTCAGTGACTAGACCGTGAACTCAGGGCCTGTGTGTGTTTTCCAAGGAGTAGATGTGGTGTGGCTCTGTAATTTGCTGCTTCTAGAAATAGACAAGGATTTGGGTTATGTTGTGACTGTTAAATGGTTTTTAAAGATGTAGGCAAGGTTTGAGCCCTTTACCAAAACTCTCTCTTCAACTCAGCTGTCAGTGTAGGAGAGAAGTGGATGGACGATGAAATAACTCCCACAGTGTAGAATAGTCTAGAAAGGGAGTTGAAGCTGCTGTTAACCTCCTGTCTCACTTGGGTATTTAGTTCTCTTCTGTAGTCTGTTGCCACTTTTGTGTCCTCAGAGCTACTTGCTTTCCCTTTGGCTTCTGGGCGAGATGCAGGTCTCGTAACATTGCCCTGGGGGTGTTGAGATTGAGCTCAGCAGTGAGTGTGGCTGGATTTTACTGATCAGATGCCAGCCTCTGCTTTGACTTGTACCATGAGGGATACACTGCACACTCGATCTGCACGTCTGTTTCTTTGGGAAGCATCTCAAACTTGGCTCTTATTTTTTCAGTGTTTACCACATCTGACTTATTTGTATGCAAATATGTATGCACACCTGAGTGTGTGTGTGTGTGTGTGTGTGTGTACTTGCATATCAGCTTGAGTTCCTTTATTCTGGAAATTGGGGCTCCTGTCCCATTGATGTTTTAGTCCCCAAGTTTTTATTTGCCAGTGAGTCTCATTAGATATTCATTAAAAGAATAAGCAAAGACAAATCAGTTATCAGTGAAGGCTTTGATCCTCTTCTGGTTCGGGGCATTGCACTAGATAGGTATATACAAAATGGAATCCACAGCACCTTCTCACCAGAGACTGGGAGATGCCCCAGGGCCATAGAGTCCTAAGAGTGTTATAGAATATGCTAGGGGCGAAAGGGCTGGTAGGACTCCTTGGAGAAGATGAGCAGCATGTAAATAGATGAAACAGGACAGATGTTTCTGGAACGACCTAGTCAGGTCCACTGTGACTAAAGGGTGGGTTCCAGTAAAGGCAAATGGAGAGGGTGCTGGAATGCTGGCATAGTTAGATCAGCACAGCTGTCTTCCAGTTTGATTCTTCAAAAAGCACAGTTTGCTTTGATATCCAAGATTATTTCTGTTTATCATAATGCAATTTCAATAGGGACGTTTACAGAAACTGTGATGAAAAAATAGTTACTAAGTTTTACATGTCCATCCCTGAAAATCATAGCATTATTTCTTAAATGTTAAAAATGATTAAAATTTTACTGGTTAAAAAAAATGGATCACTTTTGATTTTCTAGGTGGTGAAATCCCTGTGCAGTTTTGTGCGCAGCCCACTAATGGCATGGTGTATTTCCGAGCGTTCTCTAGTTTGAACACACTTCCCGAGGAGCTAATACCATATGTGCCCCTCTTTTGCAGTGTCCTTACCAGGTAAGTCTCAGGTTTCCAACAGATGCGCTGTTACATGATTCAGTTCCTCTCTGTATGTTCTATGACTGCATATGTTCCATGTGCTTGTGTTGTTGTATTAGTAATCACCTTTCAGTGACTTCTTTTTCAAAGCTTACAATGTTGTTAGAGTACTTAAGTACAATATATTTTATAATTTGCTTTCTTATTGAAATTACATTTTCTATGTTTTCTTACTGTAATATATCATATTAAAAGTTGATCAAATTAGGCTGGAGAGGTGGCTCAGCAGTTAGAGTGCTTGCCTGGCTTTCCTGAGGACCCAGGTTTGAACCCTAGCACCATATACACAACTAAGTGTTGGAGAAACAAAGACCAGATGAAAAAATAAATAAAATTGATTCTTTCTGTCTCTCATTTTCCCTCTCACTTTCTCCCTCCTTCTCCCTCTCTCCCTCTCTCTCCTCTCTCCCTGAAAGAAACCAAAAAACAAAGTTTATGAATCCATCTGGTGATGTGGCTCAGTGGTTAAGCTCCACTTGGTTCAATGTCTGGTACCAAAAAAAAGAAGTTTATGAATTTAGAGAATTAGGTAATACTTACAGATGGATCCATCTCAGTGCTATTGCTCTTTTAAAATTTTGGAAAAGAATACTGTATTTACTCAGGAAATAATAAGCAGTTCAGTGCAAGATGTAGGCCTGGAGCTGTCTTGAGAAAGTGTGGTGTGTCACCTGCTCTCATGGTTTGCTTCTGCTGAGCTGGCTTTATTGTCCTTTATAAATAGGTATCTGAATAGATTTGGAAGCATTCGTGAGCACACCTGCACTGTGTGTCCCCATTCTTTGCAGTGTAACAGTGGTTGAGCATGGCAGATAATCAGTAGTCAGAGCTGTAGGCTTCCTTTAGCTGTTCCAGGAAGACAGGGAACCTAATCATTGCAGCAGACTGCACTTCATAGGCATGCTTGCATCTGCAAACACCGCATGACTGAGGGTCAGGTCACGTGAAAAATGGCCTCCACCTTTTGAAAGTCTCTACTTTTTTTTTTTATTAGATGATATAGAGTTACAATTGAGGGGGAAACATTATCAAATATTCCAGAACAAATGAATATATACTTAGTTATGTAGGGCTACTGCCATGTCATGGATGCCCAGCTTGGGTTCCCCATGTTGCTGTTTCCCCCAGAAGAACCGCTGAGTTAAATGGATATCTCATGGAGGTCAGACATCGCCTTCTGAAATGATTCCCCTATATTCGGTTCTCCAGTCTCCTAGGTGATTTTCCTAAGCTGTCCCCCCCCCCACCTACACCTCCAGGTATCCTAGGGAGCCATCTTCCTGTTGCGAAAAGAATCATACAATTTGAAGATATTATTAGCTTAGCAGTCTAACATACTGCTTCCCCATGTAGTCTAGCTTCCACAGATGAGAGAAACCGTTTGGCCCCTGAGTCTCTGAGATTGGGATACTTCACTTAGCATAATTCTTTCCATCTCCATCCATTTGATCTCAAAAGCCATAATATCATCTTCTCTAATGGCCAAATAATATTCCATTGAGTATATATACCAAAGTTTTTGTATCTACTTGTCAAGTGAGGGGCATCTGGGTTGGTTCCATAATCTAGCTAGAGTAAATGGAGCTGCTATAAACATTGATGAAGCCACATCACTATAATATGCTGATTCTAACTCTCCCAGGAGTGGGAGAGCTGGGTCATAAGGTGGTTCCATCCTTAATTTTTTAAGGATTCTCCACACTGCTTTCCAGAGTGGCTGAATCAGTTTGCAGTCCCACCAGCAGTGTGACAGTATTCCTCTTTTCCCACAGCCTCTCCAGCATCTGTTGTTCAAATTTTTCATTTTTGCCACTCTTAACAGGAGTGAGGTGGTATCTCATTGAAGTTTTGATTTGCATTTCCCTTATAGCTAATGATGTAGAGCATTGTCTCATGTACCTATGGGCATTCTGGAATTCCACTGGTGAGAAGTTTCTTTTAAGAACCATAGCCCATTTATTGATTGGATTATTTGTGAGTTTGGAGTTTAGTTTCTTTAGTTCCCTGTATATTCTGGATATTAGCCCTTTGTCCGAGGTGTAGCAGACAAAGGTTTTCTCCCATTCTGTAGGTTCTCTCTTGATGCTCTTGACTAGATTTTTGGCTGTGCAAAAACCTTTTAGTTTAATTGCATCCCATTCACTTATTCTTGACTTTATTGCTTGAGCCATGGGAATTTTGTTGAGGAAGGCGCTGCCAACTCCTATGTCCTATAGTGTTGACCCTACTTCTTTTTCTAGTAAGTTTAAAGTTGTTGGCTTAATATCCAGATCTTTGACCCATTTTGATTTAATTTTTGTGCAGGGCGAAAGATAAGGATCCAGCTTCAGTTATCTACACATGGCTGTCCAATTTGTCCAACACCATTTGTTGAACAGGCTATCTTTCTTCCACGCTATGCTTTTGCCCCCTTTATCAAATATCAAATAGTTAAAGATATGGGGGTTTGTCTCAGGATCTTCTGTTTGGTTCCACTGGTCTTCGGTTCTGTTTTGATACCAATACCATGCTGTTTTTGCTACTACAGCTCTGTAGTATAATTTCAGGTCAGGGATTGAGATATCCCCTACTTCTTCCTTCCAGTAGAGTAATGTTTTAGCTAGTCTGGGTCTCCTGTTATTCCATATGAACTTGAGAATTGCTTTTTCTATATTTGTGAAGAATGCCATTGGTATCTTGATGGGGACTGCATTAAATCTATATAGGGCTTTGGGTAGAAGGCCATTTTTATTATATTGATTCTGCCTAACCCATGAGCATGGAATGTTTTTCCATCTACTCAGGTCTTCTGTAATTTCTTTTCTTAGTGTTTGATAGTTTTCTTTATAGAGGTCCTTAGCATCCTTTGTAAGGTTAAGGCCCAAGTATTTCATTTTTTTGGAGGAGATGGTGAATGGGAGAGATTTCCTGATTTCTTCTTCTGCGGATTTGTTGCTGGAGTAAAGAAAAGCTAGTGACTTACTGGAGTGGATCTTCTAGCCAGTTACTTTGCTAAAATAGCCTATAAGCTCTAGGAGTTTTCTGACCGATGTTATTGGGTCTTCTAGGAATAGAATCATGTTATCAGTGAATAGAGATAACTTAACTTCCTCTTTTCCTATAGGAATACCTTTGATTTCCTTGTCTTGTCTGATAGCTCTGGCAAGTGTTTCAAGGACTATATTGAACAAGAGTGGGGAAAGTGGACAGCCTTGTCTTGTTCCTGAATTCAGTGGAAATGCTTTCAGTTTTTCTCCATTGAGGATATTGTTGGTTATGGGTCTGTCGTAAATGGATCTGACATAGTTAAAGTATCTTCCCTTGATCCCTATCTTTTGCAGAGTTTTGAGCATAAAGTGGTGTTGAATTTTATCAAATGCCTTCTCTGCACCAATTGAGATGATTAAATGATTTTTGTTTTTAATTTTGTTTATGTGGTGAATCACATTTATTGATTTGCGTATGTTGAACCAGCCTTGTTTTCCTGGAATGAAGCCCACTTATCATGATGAATTATCGTTTTAATGTGCTGTTGTATCCGATTAGCTAAAAATTTTATTAAGGATTTTTGCATCAATGTTCATCAGGGAAATTGGTCTGTAGTTTTCTTTTCTTGACAAGTCTTTGTTTGGTTTTGGAATCAATGTAATGTTTGCTTCAAAAAACATGTCTGGGAGTGTTCCCACTCTGTCAATTTCCTGGAAGAGCTTGTAGAGGATCGGTGTTAGTTCTTCTGTGAAGGCTTGGTAGAATTCTGTCATATATCCATCTGGACCTGGGCTTTTCTTTGTTGGAAGGGCTTTGATTGCTGCTTAAATTTCGCTATCCGTGATCGGGTGGTTTAGATTTTTCAATGTCCTCCAGTGTTAAAGAGGGGATGTCATATATGTCCAAGAACCTGTCCATATCTTCCAGGTCATCAAACTTGGCAGAGTATAAATTTTCAAAATAGGTTCTGATAATCTTCTGGATCTTGGATGAGTCTGTGGTGATATCCCCATTTTCGTCTCTGATTTCGTTGATTTGCTTTCTTTCGTTCTTCCTTTTGGTGAGGTTGGCAAAGAGTCTGTCAATCTTGTTTATTTTTTCAAAGAACCAACTCTTAGTTTTCTTAATATTTTGTATTTTTTTTTTTTTTTGTTCTCAATTTTGTTGATTTCAGCTCTGATTTTGGTGATTTCCAGTCTTCTGTTAGTTTTGGGGTTGGATTGTTCCTCTTTTTGTTGTCGCTTGAGTTGAAGCATAAGGCTATTTATCTGGTCTCTTTCTAGATTTTTGATGTATACATTCAGTGCTATAAATTTACCTCTTAAGAATGCCTTCATACTGTCCCAGAGATTTTGGTATGTTGTTTCCTCATTCTCATTCAATTCCAAGAACTTCTTAATTTCTGCTCTTATTTCCTCTTTTACCCATCCTTCCTTTAAGAGGTAATTATTCAATTTCCAAGTGTTTGAGTAGTTTCTGTTGTTTCTCTTGTTGTTGATTGCTAAGATCATAGGATTGTGATCTGACAGAATACATGGGGTTATATCCACTTTTTTATATTTATTAAGATTATCTCGGTGAACTAGGATGTGGTCTATTTTAGAGAAGGATCCATGAGCCGCTGAGAAGAAGGTAAATTCAGCTGTCTTAGGATGGAATATTCTGTAGATATCTGTTAAGCCCAATTGATTAATAGAGTTGTTCAGATTGGATATGTCTTTATTGAATTTTTGTTTTGATGGTCTGTCTAGAGTTGATAGTGGTGTGTTGAAGCCCCCCAGAATTATTGTGTTGAGATCAATGATGGGATTAATTTCCTTAAGTATTTTTTCCATATATTTGGGGAGATTGTAATTGGGGGTATAAATGTTAATTATCGTCATATCTTCTTGATGGACTGTCCCTTTTAGTATGATAAAGTGACCCTCTTTGTCCTTTCTGACTAGTTTTAGTTGGAAATCAATTTTGTCAGAAATTAGAATCGCCACGCCAGCTTGCTTTTTTGGGCTGCAGGCCTGGTAGACATTTTGCTATCCTTTCACAAAAATAGCCTGTGTCTATTTTTGAATGTCAAATGTGTCTCTTGCAGGTAACATATTGTTGGATTTTGTTTTTTGATCCAGTTGGCCAGTCTGTGTCTTTTAATTGGGGCAATGAGTCCATTCACATTCAAAGTTAGAATAGATATGGGAGGCTGAGTCTTAGACTTTGTAACAATTACAGAGTTTTGAGTCATCTTGGAAGTCAATTTGTATATAATATGATTATTGACTCACCCTTGTTTAAGGATTTAGGGTATCATTGGCATTTTCTTCTGAATGGAGAACATCCTTGAGAATTTTCTGTAGTGCAGGATTTGTGTTCATGTATCTTGCTAGCTTAAGTTTATGGTTGAAGTATTTAATTTCCCCATCACATTTGAAGATGAGTTTTGCAGGGTATATTATCTTTGGGTGGAAGTTGTTATTTTTCAACACTTGAAAGATATTGTTCCAAGCTCTTCTGGCCTTCATTGTTTGCTCTGAAAAATCCATAGTGATCCGAATTGGTTTGCCTCTGGATGTTATTTGGGGCTTTTCTCTAGCTGCTTTTAGAATTCTCTCCTTAATTTCTCTGTTATTCATTTTGTATATGATATGTCTTGGTGAGTTTCTCATTTGATTAGGCCTATTTGATGTTCTATAAGCATCTTGGATGTGATTTTCCGGATCAATTGGAAGATGAGGGAAGTTCTCGCTTATGATTTCGCTTAAAAGGTTCTTGATACCTCTTGTTTGCTGTTTGGAGTTTTCCTCCAGGTCAATGATTCTCAGATTATTATGCCTCATCTCATCAAATATTATTTGGAAGTTCTCATTATGTAATATAAGTTGCCTCTCTTGTTTATCTTCTTTGAGTTCAACAATGTTTAGCCGATCTTCATTTTCTGATGTTCATTCTTCAAGGACTGAAGTTCTATTTTCAGTAGAGTATACTCTGTTGTTGGTATCATCCAGTGAAGATTTGATTTGGTTAACGGTGTTTTTCAATCCTGATAGCTCTGCTACATCTCTTTTCAGAATGTCTGTTTCTTTGTATAGCTGATCTTTTATTTCATGGAATTGCTCCCTTATTTCCCTGTAAGAGTTGTCTCTCATCTTTTGAAATTTTTCTCTGATCTCTTTCCTTATTTCATCTCTCAACTCTTTGATTGAATTACTAATCATAATGTTGATACAATTTTTTTGGTTTTCATCTAGGCCCCAGCTATGGGGTCCTTGGGAGGAGAGCTGTGGGGTTGAGGAGGTGAGTTATTTCCCCTTCTCCTCATTCTCAGAATCAGAGAGTGTGTCTTGTAGTTCAACCTTGTTACTCTTGCCGGAGTAATTGGAGCTTCTTATGGCTTTGCTTCATTGTGATGGAGAGCTATTTGGTCAAGACAGACCTAAAGATGCTAGACCGGTCTGCGAGATCTTGGGAGGCTATAGGTGCAGATACTAGTCTGTTTCAACTAAAACAGATGTGCTGGTGACTAGCACTAATAGTAGCAGTTTTCTTTGAGAGAGCTCTCACAATATATTATGGTAGCAAGCAAGGGATCATTTTGTAGAGCATCTGTTTCTTCAGATAGCAGGATCTCAGAGTACAAGGGAGAAAGAGGTTAGCCTTGTGTCGAATCTTCTCCTCACCCGGCTCCACTGGCTGGGACCGGAGGTGGAGAGGGAGATCCCAGCACCACACAGCCCCTTTGGGAGATGGCCAATACTCAGGCCAGTAGATTCTGGTTTTCTGATTGTGGTGGCTGAGACCCCAAGACAGTTTTTTGCTGATCAGCCAGCCCTGCCCTCAGGGAAATGTCACAATGGCGAGCCGGCAGCTGCTGTTCCAAGGAACAGCTGTAAGTTCCCTAATGTGAGCAATTAATTCCCAAAGCTTTATTCCAAGTTCATGTAAATTAAGATCAGTCAGATCAGGGAGTTCGAGGTCGGGTTAGGGTATTTGATTAGGAAACTTGCTCCGTTTTCTTCCCTCTGGGGAAGCTCCCCTCCCCCCCAGGTGTGGGGCCAGTCACGCAGGTGCCACAAACTTCCTCCTTTATATTCGTTAATGCACCATGCTATTCCTTTGGAGTTAAAAAAAAAAATAGCGGGGGGTAATGTTCCCCGACACTGGGAGCTTTGTTCTACTGTGGGAATCCACGTGCAGTCCTGCAGCGTGAGGTGACTCAGGAGTGTCTGGGAGTCACTGCTGGTGGGGTGGGCGCCATCTTGAATCTTATTTTTTTAATAGCTCCCTCTGTCTGCTTGTCATCTTATTGCAGTTTTAGAGAATAGTTGATAGTCGTTCTCTTAGTTCAGATCATGTCTTTGCATTAGGAGCATTGGTGAGAATGTTTCTTCTAAGAGCATCAATGCCAAGAGTAATTCTGCTTCTCTTTTAAAAACTTAAAAAAGAATTATGTTTTGGATTTATCACACAAAACCACCAGATATTTGAACAAATGAAGTATGTGTCAGAATGTTTTAGATAGAAGAAAAAAGAGAACACTCATCAACCATTTCCAAGCTTAGGGCAGGAGGAGCACATATAGACTTTGGAGACTGGCTGCCTAAAGCGTTTAATGGCCGAGACCCTAGAAGTGAGTTTCCCTGAAGAGGAACTGGTTTCCACCTTAGGGAGAAGTACATGAGCAGTCTGGAGAGTGTTACTGCCAAAATGCATCCAGGCTGTATAGACTCTGAAGTATAAAACGAGGTTTGTAAAGCAGCAGTTGTGGAGAGTATAAATAACTTGTAATTCAAGATGCATGATTTTAAAAATGATAAGATGCAGATGCCTTAGTCATTGAGGAAATGCTTCTTTGCCTTCTCAGGCTGGGCTGCAACTCTCTTAACTACCGAGATTTGGCTCAGCAGATACAGCTGAAGACAGGAGGTATGACCGTGTCTCCCTCTGTGCACCCTGACGATTTGCACCTGGACACCTATGAGCAGGTAGCATTCTACTTTTGGGTCATAGTTGCCATCAAAAGGTTGTTTCTAGAGTGTATTTTTTTCTTTTAAATCATACTATAAGTTCTTATTTATTTTTTCTTCTATAATATAGGGTGTGCTTTTTTCATCTTCCTGCCTGAATCGAAATCTTCCCCATATGATGGACCTGTGGACTGAAATATTTAACAAGTAACTTGAATTGCAAAAGATGCTAATGCTTGAAATGCATCAGAAATGTAACACTGATATATTCTAAAAGTAGATTTTTCTCAACTTGTTGGTCATTGGGTTTCCTAGCCTAATTTTACTTTCATTCCTATCGAGTAGTAAATTGTCTGAATGTGTTGAAATAGTCTGAAAACTTACACATAATGCAGTTTTTCATGCTATTGAAAGGGTCACAGGTGGATCTCTAGGAATTTATTGTGGTTTGCTTCTTCCATAGCCCATGCTTTGAAGAAGAAGAACACTTCAAAGTGTTAGTTAAGATGACAGCTCAGGAGCTCTCAAATGGGATCCCAGACTCTGGGCATCTCTATGCTGGCCTTAGAGCTAGCAGGACCCTCACACCTGCAGGGGACTTAGATGAGATCTTCGGAGGCATGAATCAGGTGGGACTTAGGAAGGGATGTTTGTTACTCTGACTTGGCCACATCTTCTAGAGTTGCTAGAAGATGTTAGAAATACTGTCTGACCAACTTTCATGGGGAATCATTGTTGAATTCACTTTCCTCCTTGTGCAAGCTCTACCCCAACACCACCACTCCCTAAGCTGGCAGTTACAAAACACAAGCACAAAGTGGGGACATGTCTCCTGACGTTTGCTTTTCAGTCTTGAGGGGTCTGTTTGTGGTCTTGATCAGTCTGTGTTTAATTCCTTTGGTTCAGGTGAGATTGATGAAGACGATTGCTGAAATGACAGACCTCAAACCAATCCTGGGAAAGTTCCCAATTATCAAGAAACATCTATTAAAACGGGATAATATGAGGTTGGTTCCTGATTTGTTCTAAACAAAAATCTTATTCATCCCATTTCATGAAGCGTGGTTTTTAGATATTTTTCACTTGAAGTTATATAAATTTATCTCCAAGAAAGGAAGAATATTTGGCATAGGTATAAGTGATAGAATTGATTCTAAACTTCGACCATTCTAGTAAACTAAAATTTCTATGGGAATGAAAAGAATTGTGTGATAAGTTTAATAAAAGTCATGGGAGGTGGGGAAGAAAGCTATTTTAATTCTAGAACTGTAAAGCAGATTTATTTAAGGCAAAGATTTAAAGTTACATTGTTTCTAAAAACAAATGTTTCTTAAACAAGGAGTCTGTGAAAGAGATCCCATAAAGGTTAATTTGCTCAAGATCAGAGTAAAAGTACAGTTTCTTGTAAAAATAAAATTATATGATGAAGCAACTTAGTCATACACATAAAGTTGGCCTTATGCTTTCAGGTTTGAGCATAAATGAAATTTTTAAATTACTAGCAGTTTATTTGTAGCATCTTACTGTGGTGACAGACTTCACTCCCCCTGGTCCCTAACATGAAAATGTTCAAGTCACCGATATCACAGAGTCCTGACACCTTTCCCCATTTGGTTCCTGAGAATCACGGACGGATTCTGCAGGACGTTCTGTGGGTGGCACGAGGTGGTGGGGGCTCCAGCCTGGTGGAAGGCAGGCCCAATCACAAGTTCTGGCCCAGTGCTCATGTGTACACCACAACCATCCAGGGCAACCTAACCACTCAGGTTTTCTGCTTCCTTCTCAACAAAACACTACACTGAAGGTTTACTATAAGAAACAAAAGAACTAATAATATGTGCAATCCCATTGGTTTAGTGCCTAAAAATTGTATTGATTTAATGATACCAGTTATTAATTTAGTTAAAAGGGGAAAATATATTCGATCAATAGACTGTAGAGTTCAAATAAAATTTATATGATAGTATTTGTGATATTTTACAATATGGAAGAGTTATAGAAAAATATATTTTAGAAGCATAGTAATTTTTGGCATCTTATAATTTTCTACTTTAACAGCCAGTTGACATTTTCAAATTGATCTCTCTTCTGGACAGTAGTGTTTAAAGTTTTGAGTCTTGTGGTTATATAAGTCTGAAGGCAGTACTGGCAGATCTTAAGTATTTTCTGTAGTCTTTTTGCTCCTAACATAGAATTTAGAGTCAGAAACTGTCTTTACATCTTAATGACTATTAGCTATAACACATTGAATTAAATATGTGAAAGTCTGATAATTTGAAAGCATTGTAGAGAAGAAGATGGCCGTATTATTTCCACGTTTCAGTACATCTTAAATATTTTCTTACACAGAAACAATGTTATTGACTTCATTTTTTTTGTAATTTATACAAAATGTGATGAATCAATAAAAGTGTTTCGTTTTTTATAATAATAGTTTACATAATTTTTAAATCAGATGTTCAGTGAATGCTGATCCTCAGCAGATGCCTCAGGCAGAAAAAGAGATGGAAAAGTTCATCAGAAGCGTTGGTCGAAGCAAGAAGGACCGGAAGCCCGTCCGCCCACACGTGATCGAGGTAACACACTAGTCATAAAGCTGGTGGGTCACTAAGCACATGGCAGGCACCAGTAATCATTCTCATTTTTTACATATATTAACTCATTTAATGTTGCTAAAAAAATCCTTTTTACTGAGACTCAGTTCATAGATTTTTCTCTGAAGCAATATCAGTCAATAATGTGAACGATTTGATCCATTTACTGAAGGTGCTTTTAGTCTGACTCACCATTTTCAATAGAGACCTCACTTCACAATGAAGACTGTGCAGGAATGACTTCTAAGACCAGCCTCTCTTGATGCTTACACATCCCTTGCATTTGTGGTTTGGTCTCCTGGCTCTCACTTGTCACCAGCTGCTCCACCTTCCCTGTGGAGTCAGTGTGAGTGCAGCCTCCAGTTGCTTTGGGACCCTCTACCCACAGCCCATTCATGTTGTATGACCTCTTGTTCTGGACACAGTTTTGGTTTTTGTTTGTTTTGTTTTGTTTTAAGAGCGAAGGAGAGAGTGAGAGAGAAAGAGAATCAATCTTATTTATTTTTTCATCTGGCCTTTCTTTCTCCGACACTTGGTTGTGTGTGTGGTTCTGGAGTGTGAAGCCAGATCCCTGCACATGTCAGGCAAGTGCTCCAACTCCTGAGCCACCTCTCCAGCCCCCTGGGTGCAGTTTTATGACTAGAAAATGTAATAGGAAGAAAATAAAGCTTAAAATATTTTTCATTGTGATGTGGAACAAGGACCTTTTTCATTGACTATCTGAAAAACCTATAAAATAATTTCATTTCTTTCAAATATTTAAATATTTATTATTTGAGTTAAGCAAATCTCCCCTAGTATTTGTTATCAGCTCTGTGAATTTTTTAAAATCTGTACATATCTTTTTCATGTGAGTTTTGGATTTTTCTCATTTTTCTTGGAAACGTTTTATTTTCAGAAACCTGCACACAGTGGCTCGGGGGATAGTGCATATGGAAGTGGCTGCCAGATCATGAGAAAGCTGATCACAGTAAGTGGCCACAGAGCATTGCATTGACTCCGGAGAACTGTGCTTGTCCCTTTGCACTGTGTCTTGTCACCCTCAGAGGGTGTGTTCCTCTGTTCCTCCATCTGCATCATCCTGGGCTGGGCTCTGTTCTTAGAATTGTTAGTTGTATCTCATCACTGCCTGAACCTTTTTTCTTTGAGATAGCCAAGTGAGAGCCATGTTCCCAGGCAGTTCCTGCATGCAGTCCTGTTTCCTTGCACTTCCCTGTAGCTCAGTGTTCTGGGAGCAAGTTGGTCGCCCTGGATTAGGAAGCACAGTTGACTCCATCCCACTCATTCATCTTTAGCAGTGATGCCGTTGGGTTAGTGAATCATCGAGGATGGCAGTGTAACATGCTGCGAGGGAATCAGCTATGACAGAAATATGTGCAAGGAAAGGTTTTTCATTTAGTGATGTTTTAAAGCATCACATCAAGTGTGGGATATTTCGTGGTAGTTTTAAAGGGAGAGATGGTTGGGATGAAGTAATCATAGTGCCTTGCTCACCCCGCGGGTGACTCCTCGGGAAAGGGCACCTCATCATCTCCAAGTTGTAGCACCTGTGGGCTGTGTTAGCTGCTGCAGCCTGGTGTGACCCGGCATCTTTGTCCGTCAGGAACCCACTTTCAAACCCTACCAGATGAAGACACATTTCCTGCTGCCGTTCCCAGTCAATTATGTGGCCAAGTGTGTCAGGACGGCCCCCTACCTGGATCCAGATCACGCCAGGTAGGTGACGTGGAGTGAGGACCTCGCAGCTCTGTGCTTTAAGAGAAAAGTTTGTTGAGCACGTTAGAAAGAATAAAGGCATGGTTTTGTGTCATGAAAAGTTCTTGTACTGACTCTGAGCATTGGATTGTGCCACATGATGTGAATCTGTTCCTTGACCATGCCAAGTCAGCGAGAGAGCATGTGGAGACGACTCAAAGTGTGCACTGTAAAGAGCACAGCCTGTATGAGCAGGAAGCCCAACGTTACTCCTGGTTTTAAAAAGAAATTTATAGGTGATGGATTCATTACGCTGCATTCCCACATGCACATGATGTGATTTGATGAGTCTCATTCCCCAGTACCTTCCCTTTCCCTCTGTTCCTCTCTCCTTCACCACTCCTCATCCTCTTATTCTACCATACTGAGCTCCCTTTTGTAATGAGCAATGATATGTAAAAGTGGAATTCATTATAGCATGTTCACAAGAAAATAGCATGATTTGGCATCTTTCCTGAGGGCTCCCCCATACCCTCCTCCCTCTTTTCAATCTTACTCCTCTACTCTGTTGTTTCCTTTTTGTTTTTATGAAATCCCTTTTTTATTCTTTTTGTTTTTCATTTCTCATTGCCACATATGAAAGAAAACATTTGACCCTTGACTCTGAGTCTGGCTTATTTCACTTAGTACAATGTTCTCTAGTTATCCATTTACCTGCAAATGCTATAACTTCATTCCTCTTTATACCTGACTAGACAGCTCCATTTTGTGTGTGTGTGTGTGTTTCTCTCTCCCTCTCTCTCTCTCTTTTTATATATATATATATATATATATATATATTTATACACATACATATGCATTTATATATACACACACACACACATACACACACACTACATTTTTGAGAAATGTCTGTTTAGATCATTGGGTTATTTTCTTTTTGATGTTAGTTTTTTGAGTTCATTATATGTTCTGGATATTAATTCCTTCTTGGAATAGCTGGAAAAAGTTTTCTTCCATTCTGTAGGTTTTCTGTGTTCTTGTTTCCTTTGTTGTGCAGCAGTTTTGAGGGACGCCATCCCACTTATTGATTCTGGGTTTTATTTCTTGAGCTCTAGGAGTCCTGTTCAGGAGGTAGATGCCTGTTGCTATTACGATGGAGAGGTGAGCCCGTTTTCTTCTGGCAGTGTGGTGCTTCTGGTCTGATTCCTAGATCTTTGATATACTTCAGGTTGGCTTTCATGCGGGGTGAGAGAGATGATCTAGTCACATTTTTCTGCCGATGAATATCTAGTTTTCCCAACACTGTTTGTTAAAAAGGCTGTTTTTTTCCTTCAGTGTATGTTTTTGGCACATTTGTCCAGGATCAGGTGACTGTATCTATGTAGGTTTGTGTCTGTGTCTTCTATTCTGTTGGTCTTCAATTTTTTTTGAGAATCGATTTTAGTTTTTCACATGGCTTTGGTTGTTCTAACACTTCGTTGTGTACTTGGTGCTGGGATTTGAACCCACATCCTTGAGCATGCCAGGCAAGTGCTCAAGTGCAATGCTGCTGAGCCACAGCTCCAGCCCCCTTAATGTCCTTTTTTTTTTTTCAGAGAGAGAGAGACAGAATCAATTTTTATTTAGTTTTTCACATGGCTTTGGTTGCTCTGACACTTAGTTGTGTATGTGGGTGCTGGGGTTTGAACTCACACACTCGTGCATGCTGGACAAGCACCATAACCGCTGAGCCACCACCCCAGCCCCCCTTCATGTATTTTTGATGCCAGCGCCCTGCTGCTTCTGTTACTATAGCTCAATAGCATATGATTTTGAGATCAGGTATTGTGATACCTCCAGCATTCCTCTTATTGCTCAGAATTGCTGTGGCTATTCTGTGTCTTTTATTATTCCCTGTGAATTTGAGGACTGCTTTTTTTTTTTTTTTTTTTTTTAGTTCTGGGGAGGATATCATTGGTGTTTTGATGGGAGTGCATTGAATCTGTAGATTGCTTTTGGTAATGTAGCCATTTTATCAGAATTAGTTCTGCCCACCCAAGAACATGGCAAGTCTTTCTGTCTTTGAAGGGCTTCTTCAGTTTCTTTCTTCAGTATTCTATAATTTTCATTGTAGGCGTTTTTTGCCTCCTTAGATTTATTCCCAGGTTTTTGTTTTTGGTTTGGATTGTTGAGGTTATTGTGAGTGGAATTATCTTCCTGTTTTCTTTTTCCTGGAGTACAGGAAAGCTATTGATTTGTGTGTGCTGATCTTGTATCTTGTTACTTTGCTGGATTTATCAGCTCTGGAAGTCTTGTGGTTGTGGTCATTTCTGTGTCTTCTAACTACAGGATCATGCTGTCAGCAAACAGATAATTGACAACTTCTTTTCCTGTTTGTATCCATTTAATTTCCTGCTCTTTCCTAATTGTTGACTCAAATTTCAAGTGCTGTTTTGAATAGGAGTATGGAGAGTGGATATCTTCATCTTGTTCCTGATTTTGAAGGAAGTACTATCAGTTTTTCCCCGTTCGGTAGGATGTCTAATTTTATAAACAATTTATATCCCTCCAGTAGTCCTGTAAAAATACTGATACTTACAGACCCAAACATGAACTCCTTTCAAAATGTCCAACTTAATCTTCTCGTCTGTAGGTCAATATTGAGTAAATGAGGACTTGTGGGAAATGTGGTGGATTGAACCCCTGTCTTACATTTGAACCCGTTAGTAGCCCCACAAAGGGTCAACAGAGTCTTAAAAAGCCTGAAGCCACAAGGCAAAAAGAATGTAGATGGGATGGCAGGCAGCACCGGGACTGTCACAAAATGTAGAAAGCTGGAAAGTGGAGCAGCGTGGAGTGGCAGGGCCAGGGCAGCTACAGAGGGCAAGGACAACCAGAAAGCCAAGTTGCCCGGCAGAGTGGCGATGGCAGGAAGCACGGAGAGCAATGTGGGGGTGCTAAGGACTGAGACTCCTGCTCTGCCACCTGTGTTGGAAGCTCAGGCAGGCCTGGGGCTGAGTGGCCTGTTGAGGGGAGGCGGAGAGTGCCGCGGGGCTTTGAGGAACCCGTGACAGTAGCATGGGAGCCAAGCAGATGGTTGAGGTGACTCTTCAGGCTGAGTGGAAGGGTGCAGGTGGAGCATACCTTAATATGTGTCTCAACTGCATTTTCAATGTATTTATATATTAGTAGAAAATAGATATTTCGTTATGTGAGGCCATCATGAATGGTGACATATTTCTACTGTTCAGTAGGAAAATATAGATTTAAAACACTGAAATGATGTAAGAGGTTGTCTCTGCGTCTTTTTTAACCCCTTTTTGTATTTTCTAATTTTTTAACAAGTGAGCATGTGTTCTTATATTAAAAGAATATCTCGAGAAAAATAATACTCAAATGTATAAAAATTATAGTTCCTGATGCAAGTACGGAAGCTGTCCTCCAAGGTCAGCCTTTCCTCCCTAGCTGAGGGGTGTGTTCTGCACATGCTGAGTGGTTCCCACGCTTTCACACCTAATTTCTCCTGATGGACTCAGCAGAGGCCCAGGTGACTCCCCAGAGTCTTTCTGGAATAGGGCTATGTTCATTCCTCCATTTGATTTCTCTGGCCTGTCGAGTCAGTGCTACTGGGGGTCAGGGACTGAGTCTCACCACAGCGTGGTTCACAGACCTGGGTCACTGCTACACCCTGGCTCTGGTGGTCTTTTGCCATGTTGATATATTTTCTAAAATCATCCTTTTCTTCCAGAGGGTCAGCTGTTACCATTCACAGGGGAAACCATCGGGAAAATAGGTTTTATTAAAGAAATGTGCTCTATTGGACTATATGTAGTTCTTAGACAGGGATGCCTCTGTAAGTCTATCCAGTCTTCCGTATTGTGAAGTGGGACGTTTAAATATATGATCATTTGTACATTTGCCTTCACAATGAACATGAATGACCTCTTTTCACTTTATCAAATTTTTCAAATGCCACATATGTATTATAACAAGTTGAGCCATGTCCAAGTCTTTTGAGGAAAAGCCTATCCCATCTCAGCATCTCTCTGCTCCAAACCCTGTGATCCAAGGAGCTATTTGAAAATTATTCTTCCCCACATTCTTTGTTTTTATTCATTATGTAATAGGGAAAAAAAGTGGGACCACAATATGGACAGTAATCTCTCAGTAGTATCCTTGTATCCTCGGAGTGTTGGTTCCAGGACCCCAGCAGATAGCAGATCTGGAAGCTCAAGTTCATACCGTAACATAGTGTAGCGTTTTCATATAGCCTCCTTCAGTGTGCTTTAGATTATGTCTTGATTGCTTATAACAGCTAACACGACCTAAATGCCATGCAGATAGCTGTTCCCTGGACTGTTCAGGGGTGAAGACTAGACAAGCACCAGCAACTGCATGTCCACCGCAGATGCCTTGCTTTTTTGGTGAATGGATCTGTGCTTGGTTGAACCCTTGGACACTGCAGAGAGCCAACTGTGAATTACTTTCTAACTTGGTTTTCTGTGTTTTTGTTTTCACTTAATTCTGTTCTTGATGTCTCTTCATGTTATAGGTAATATTTATCAGCCATGTTGTTTTTAACTTGCATTTTTTAATCCTTAATTTCAGTCTGAGGATCCTTGCTCGTTTGATGACTTCTAAATTTTTGCATAGAGAAATTCGAGAAAAAGGGGGTGCTTATGGTGGAGGTGCTAAACTCAACTATAATGGAATTTTCACTTTTTACTCTTACAGGTGAGTTCACATCTCATGTGTGACTACACACATATTGTTCTTCTAGTCATTGTCCTATATACTGGAGTGAATTTTAGGAAAAAGTTTTTTCCACTATTTTATTGTCTCAATTCTTTTTTCTTTTTTTCTCAAAAACAGACAGTAAGAGAGACAGAATTAATTTTTATTGAGTTTTTCACATGGCTTTCGTTGCTCTGACACTTAGTTGTGCACGTGGGTTCTGGGGTTTGAACCTGTGTACTTGTGCGTGCCTGGGCAAGTGCTGTAACTACCGAGCCACCGCTCCAGCCAATTGTCTCACTTCTTGAGCACCTAACCACACCCAGCAATGTCTCTTTACGTTGAAAGGGTCGGGGTAGCGGTACAACATTGTATTGTTTATTTTTCTCTAAGTCAGTCCTCCTTCACTAATTTTCACATTTAGGTAGCATACAACCTGAGAGCCTTCTGAGTTCCTTTCCATCATAAGGGCCTAAGGTGGATCCTGTTGTTAGGTTTTTCATAGACCTAAGACTGTTGCCTGTTTCCATAGTATGATAGTGCTATTCTGAAGACCCTGAGGCCTTGCTGCCTGAAGGCACGAACAAGAGTGGGCTGTCAGTGGAGGCTCTGTTGTGTTCTTCTTGTCCACCCCCACTGCCTGTGACAGAGCTTAAGCCATGCCTAGATGAGGGGGGAAACAGCCCACAGGTCTCCCTCACATTCCCCAAGAAGTAGATCAGAGCCATGACGGTGGGCAGAAAGGGCTGGAGGAAATATGTCAACAGCTGGCTAACCTTTGGGTAAATTTGAGATGATTCTGGGTTTATTTTGTGGGAAGTATTTTTGTTTAATCTTGAACTTTTCCACAAGTCTCCTCTTGAACGTCATTGTGATCCTGACTTTAACCATGTGACTTCTCGTCCTGATGAACTTAAATAGAGCATTTTTATTAAATGATCTGACCATAAAATTAAGCAGATAGACCATGTGACCAAGTATAGGGAGTTTTGTCATGAGGTGATGGTGGTCAGATTACTGCTCTGTCATTGGGATGTTTGGAATAGGACATTAAAAATAGAGCTGTTAACAAATTAATAAATGTTGAACTCCGAAGTCAACACAATTGCCATTATTTTTTCCATTGGTAAAATTCTCCGATATTTAACTCTTTTGTTTTCCAGAGATCCAAATTCACTAGAAACACTCAGTGCCTTTGAGAAGGCTGTCGACTGGGCTAAGTCTGGACAGTTCTCACAGCAGGACATCGATGAAGCCAAACTGTCTATTTTCTCCTCTGTGGATTCTCCCATTGCTCCTTCAAACAAAGGTATCTTGATCAAATAACGAGAACCTTGATCTGTGGCATGTGGGGACCACAAGCCACACTGCTGCTGTTTGTCCTTTTCCTTTGTGATATGGTTTTCATACTGAATGACATAAACATGACCTGAAAGTCATGCTTCCTGTCATCAGGTCAAGAACGTTCTGATGTTTCATTTCAAATGAATCAGTCATAGCATCTCTGTGCTTTAATGGTCTGAGACCCATTGAGGTCAAAGTGCTGACCCATAGGGATACCACTGGCCAGAGCTGAACACTTCTGACCTGGTGTGAGAATGGCCACATCATGTGCAGGGCCATTTGGTTCACAAGGTTACCAGCCTTAGGTGACGCTCACTGACTCTTCATCCACACTCCAAAAGTGGGATTCTGTAGGAGGGGTGAGCACAGCACAATGGGAAGGGGAGGTCAAGGTTTGGTCTCTCTGGGCCATGCAAATACTGGTTGAAATATGCCCTAAAGTGTCATTGTTGTCCCTGCCAAGTTGTGAGCGCAGATCCCCCTGCCCTCCTGAGCCAGACCCAGCCAGCCTCTCCATCCGCCCCTCGGTTTTACTTTCAGGAATGGACTACTTCTTGTTCGGCCTTTCAAATGAGGTAAAGCAGGCGCACAGGGAGCAACTCTTCGCTGTCAGCCATGACAGCCTGACTGCCGTGAGCAACAAGTGAGTGTGCGTGGTGCAGTGTAACTTGTCCGTCAGAGTGAAATTCAGCAATGGGAAGTCTGTCTATGTGAGGTAGAGAACAGTCCTGATTCACTGTCCCCCTTTCAGGTACCTCAGCCCTGGGAAGAGCACACATGGAATGGCGATACTTGGACCACAGAATGAAAAAATTGCCAAGGACCCATCCTGGATAACAAGATAAATGGTCACAAGTGTTTCTGACTGTGCTCTGGAGCCCCACTGAACCACATATGCATGGGCTCTGCAGATGTAAGCCTCTGTCTGAGCCAGATTCAACTCAGGAGATCAGCAGTGTTAGTGCGTTTTTAAAAAAAATCATGTCATTTTTAAAATTTGGCCAAAGGTATTGACTGGCAGGTTGGTCAGAACCTATCTTAAAGAGGGAAGTATGGTGATCATGAAGGAATTGAGATAATTATATATTAAGTGCAAAGTACAAATCAGAATTTTAAACTTATTAATCCTAGAGCATTTTAAAAATAAAAGGCAAGTTAGACCTCCCTGTGTCTGTCATTATTTGAAATGGTGTTTTGATAAAACTTTATGTGGTAGATGTTCATTACTCAGCGATTGCAGACAACAATATTGCGGCCTTTGAAGGTAAATGCATGGCAATGGAAGAAATGCTGAGTGAAGTTAGCCAAACCCAGAGTCTCAAGGGCTGAATGGTTTCCCTCATTTGTGGAGGCTGGAGCTAAACCCACGCTTGGGTGAAAGGTGGTCAAACTCATGCATTAGACCCAGCAAAGACGTAGCAACACATAATCTAGGGGAGCCATAGATGAGTGCCTGCGGGGTGGAAGAGGTAGGGGGAGGGGCGAGGGTGGGAGGAGAGGAAGGGATGTAGGGAGACAAAGGATAACATAGCACACTCTTTACCCCCATGAGAATCCAAATAATATGCAGTCATTTAATTCTGGAAAATTTACAACCTAAACATATCACTTTATGGGGTGAAACATAGAAGAATCAAGATTGGGGTGTGGACGATGTGGCGGTTAGATCTGGTTTAAGAACAAATGCATATATTGTTACTTCATAGGAATTTATGATTGTACTATAACAACTCTTAAATCAAAAATTTAAAAAATCAAAAGAAAAAACAAGGGTTGGAGAAGTGGCTTGGCAGAAGAGCCCTTGGGTTCGCTCACCAGCACCACATAAAACAACCAAGTGGAAGAAAAATAAAAACCAAAATAAAAAAAAAAATTTAACTTTTTTAAGATTAGGAGTGAGAAAGGAACAAGAAAGTCAACTTTTTCACCTGGCTTTGTTTTTCCAACACTTAGTTGTGTATGTCGTGCTACGGTTTGAACTTGGGTCCTTGCTCATGCCAAACAAGTGCTCCAACCACAGAGCCACCGTTCCAACCCTTCTTTCTTTAAAAAAAGGAAAAATCAATGCATAAGTGGCAAGGGTTTTCCAGCATCTGTCTACCTTCTCTGCTGGTCAAGATTGGGGTGTCAGCCCCACAGATGTGAACCAAGGTGGGCCGCTCGAGGGGAGTGCAGCTCCAGACCGAGGAGCGTTTGGTTAACAGGAGTTCAGTTGGGTTGTCCCCACTGTCTTGACCGAAGACTTCTCAGGACCAGCTCTCCTCTAATGATAACAACTTGCCAGATCACCCTTCCCTCCGTACCTGGTGCCTGTAGGGATGCTGCCTCCTGCAGACTCGACCTGAGTGTGCAGACTGAAGAGGAGGCAGAAAAGCTTTCCCTGTGGAGACCCACAGTTCAGCGGGGCTATCCCCCAGGACACTGTCGTCATCGCTGTGTGTGAACCGACAGCCCCAAAAACTCTTCAGACACTTCAACATTTGGGAGTAGGCAAAGACTTTCTCAACAGGTCTCCGAAAGCGAAGGAAGTAAAGTCAAAAATCAGTGAATGGGATTTCATAAAGCTAAAAAGCTTTTGTACTGCCAAGGAAACAATCAAAAGAATCAAGAGGTTTCCTACGGAAATGGAGAGTATCATGGACTATGATTCCTCAGACAAGGGTCTCATATTCAGAATCTATAAAATACTCAAAAATGTCAGCTACAAAATCACCAACAGCCCAATTGAAAAATGGGCCAAAGAGCTAAACAGAGACTTCTCACCAGAGGACATTGATCAAGCCAATGAATACATGAGAAAGTGCTCTAAATCATTAGTAATCAGAGAAATGCAAATGAAAA